>JAVGWN010003218.1:0-10460 GCA_034552555.1 Semaprochilodus insignis | reverse complement strand
ACTGTCCACTCTATTAGACACTCCTACCTTGCTGCTCCACTTTGTAGATGTACAGTCAGAGACGATAGCTCATCTGCTGCTGCACAGTGCAGTGTTGGTCCTCCTCTAGTCCTTCATCAGTGGTCACAGGATGGTGCCCACAGGACACTGCCCACAGGACACTGCCCACAGGACGCAAATAGGAACTGCAGAATCGCCCGATTTAAGCGAGTTCTCAGTACAGAAAGATTTTTACTTACAAATGAGCCCAAACGTGCTGTTTTGCCCGGAGTGTTCAGACGTTTGCATATGATTTTATTATTATTTAATCATTTACAGGTAAAACAGGTTTCAGTCTTAGATCTACCAAGGGCATTTACCTGCTCTCACACCTGAGCTCCTTAACAGATTCTGGATGGCTGGAGGGACAGATGGATGGGAAAAAAAGGAAAGAAGAGAGGAAAGAAAGAAGAAATTAAGCAAGTGAAAACTATTTAAAAAGTAGGAAAGAATGTTTTTTTTTTTTTTTTTTTTTAAAGAAAGGGAAAAAATGCAATTAAAAATAGAAAGGAAAAAAGAAAGCACTTAAAATAGGAAAGGAAGGAAAGAAGGAATGAAAGAAAGGAAAGTTGGAGTAATCCAGTTCCTCACAGCAATGTTCCAACATCGGTACCTGACCTCACTAATGCTCAGTCAAATCCTCACAGCAATGTTCCAGCATCAGTACCTGACCTCACTAATGCTCAGTCAAATCCTCCCAGCAATGTTCCAACATCTAGTGTTAAGCCTTCCTAGAAGAGGCTGTTACTGCAGCAAAGGTGGACAAACACCCTATTAATACCGTGATTTCAGACGTTGGGACGTACAGGGTGTTTTAAAGTGCTGTGACTGTAGATCCTCTCATGTGAGACTCTCCTCCTCCTTCTCCTCCTGTGTCTCAGCATGTCTCCTGGAAACGTGATGACGCCGCTTTGGGAGGAGCTCGCTGGACAAACACCTGATGCTTTGGCCACTATTAAAGAAGGAGAGAATGCTCAGGTATGGAGGCGCTGACTGATTAGCGTTAGTTAGCATTACTGCTACTGAGTGCTGATAGATTAGCATTACTGCTACTGAGTGCTAATTGGTTAGCATTACTGCTGCTGAGTTCTGATTGGTTAGCATTGCTGCTGCTGAGTGCTAATTGGTTGGCATTACTGCTACTCAGTGCTGATTGGTTAGCATTACTGTTACTAAGTGCTGATTTGTTAGCATTACTACTACTGAGTTCTGATTGGTAAGCATTACTGTAACCGAGTCCTGATTGGTTAGCATTACTATTACCGAGTTCTGATTAGTTAGCATTACTGCTACTGAGTGCTGATTGGTTATCATTACTGCTTCTGAATGCTAAGAGGTTAGCATTACTGCTTCTGGATTCTATATGTTGAATTGTTATCTAGTCTGAGTGACAGGAAACGCTGAGCTCTTCAGGTTACTGGATGTGCAGGACCAGATATCTGTCACTTCACTCACTCCACTCTTCTCTCCTTGAGCAGTTGCTGGGTCGGATGGGGACTGAGGAGGAGAGCGGGCTGATGGCTCTTTTCCTTGCCGCCGACGCCACTTTCTGCACTGGGATCGACCTGCTTCTGAGCGGAGGAGCCGAGCTCAACTACGGCTTCAAGAGCCAAGTTTCCTAAACAACCTGTTCTGAGGATTTTAGCGCAAGAAGAAGCGCTAACGCCGCTAACGATAATTGGAAGCAGAATGAGGGAATCATATGCAAATTATGCTTGTGAATTGTTAGCTACTGCTTTCTACTCACTGTTAGCCACGTTAGCGCGTGGGGTCGAGCTGGTCCTTTAACCTGCTTTGGAGCCAGTTAATCCATGTGCTTCTCTTGCTTAAGTCTTACTACTGAATGTGCCTTAACTTTTAAAGAAGGGAAGTGTTTATAATGATGGTCAATTTTTCTATCATTAAAGTGGCATTCCAGCCTTAAAACCAGCATTTAAAGTCTTATTTGTAATGGCGTGTGGTGCGGCATGGTGTTCCTCAGCCATCAATGTTTTTCATTAGGGTACCTAACGTGCATTGCACAAAGCATGCCACACAAGTACTGATGTCAAGGTTAATCCAATTCTGATAAGCTCACCAGACAAAAACTCAGTCACAGGTTACATACCTAACAGTGTGTAACACCTCCACCAGCACCGATAACAGCTGGGATTGGATTTGGCACATACTGGACAAGTTTCTGGATGTAGGCCACATCAATGTTCAGACACTCTTGCATCAAAGAATTGAGCAGTTGGGCCAGATTTGGTGGATGAATTCCCTGGCATAATTCCGAGGAGAATTCCCTGTAGACTGGGATTTTAGCCACTGCTGGTAGACCCATATGATCGTACTCTTCCATACACCTGCAGATTCAGCTACTTCCTTCACACTATGGTCTTTGGCATGCCCAAATGCAGTCACTCCTTTTAGCCAATCATTAACATCTGCTTTGGAGCCATTTTCCACACATGGAACGAGACATTCACTGCACTGTACCACCTCTTCCCAATCTGTGGATCCNCTTTGGCATGCCCAAATGCAGTCACTCCTTTTAGCCAATCATTAACATCTGCTTTGGAGCCATTTTCCACACATGGAACGAGACATTCACTGCACTGTACCACCTCTTCCCAATCTGTGGATCCCATCACTCCCATCCCGCAGGTATGAGGTATTAGGCCTGAATTCCGCTTTAAATCAACAACCAGAACACATTTAATGATGGACTACTGAGTTTAGGTGCTTTTCAGAACTACTTGGAAAACATAAGTGTATATAATAATAATAAAATAATAATAAAAAACACTATATTGCCAAATGTATTCACTCACCCATCCAAATAATTGAATTCAGGTGTTCCAATCACTTCCATGGCCACAGGTGTATAAAAACCAAGCACCTAGACATGCAGACTGCTTCTACACATAGTGAAAGAATGGGTCACTCTCAGGAGCTCAGTGAATTCCAGCATGGTATCGTGATAGGATGTCACCTGTGCAACAAGTCCAGTCATGAAATTTCCTCACTACTAAATATTCCACAGTCAGCTGTCTCTGGGATTAGAACAAAGTGGAAGAGATTGGGAACGATAGCAACTCAGCCACAAAGTGGTAGGCCACGTAAAATGACAGAGTGGGTTCAGCGGATGCTGAGGCGCATAGTGCGCAGAGGTCGCTGACTTTCTGCAGAGTCAGTCGCTACAGACCTCCAAACTTCATGTGGCCTTCAGATTAGCTAAAGAACAGTGTGTAGAGAGCTTCATGGAATGGGTTTTCATGGCAGAGCAATCCAAGCCTCACTTCACCAAGCGCAATTCAGAGGATCGAATGCAGTGCTGTAAATCGTCGCCACTGGACTCTAGAGCAGTGGAGACGTGTTCTCTGGAGTGATGAATCACGCTTCTCCGTCTGGCAATCGGATGAACGAGTCTGCCAGGAGAACTGCGGCTGCCAGGAGAACGTTACATTTACATTTACATTTACATTTAAGGCATTTAGCAGACGCTCTTATCCAGAGCGACTTACAACCGTGCTTAGTGTTCCATTGGATAATATTCCAGCTAGTACAGNTGAGCTCAGACACTGCCCGAACAGGGGGCCAGTGCTGATATCTAGATAGATCAATAGACACATATAGAGCAAAAAGAGCACTACCTGGCAACCCCAGCCCAGTGCTCACACCTATAGAAAAGAAAAGAAAAGGTCATTATAAGTGCAATATAAGTGCAACACAACACAAGTACATACACAACTTACACCTCTACAAGTGCTTACTCACTTAAGTGCATTACGAAGAGATGGGTCTTTAGTCTGCGTTTGAAGACCGCAAGAGACTCCGCTGTTCGAACACCCAGTGGGAGTTCATTCCACCATCTGGGAGCCAGGACAGAGAAGAGTCTGGACGCTTGTCTTCCATAAGACTTCAGGGATGGCGGTTCTAGCTGTACTTGAAGCACGAAGGGCTCGAGGTACAGATCGACTCTTCACCATTGCCATAAGGTAGGGAGGGGTTGGTCCATTCTTGGCTTTGTAGGCAAGCGTCAGAGATTTAAATCTGATGTGGGCAGCAACAGGAAGCCAATGAAGGGAGCGCAGCAGTGGAGTCACATGGGTGAACTTTGGAAGATTGAAGATGAGTCGAGCTGCTGTCTGACTGCACTGTGCCGAGTGTAAAGTTTGGTGGAGGGGGAATTATGGTGTGGGGTTGTGTTTTAGGAGTTGGGCTCGGCCCCTTCCAAAGGAACTCTTCATGCTGGTTTAACAAGTAATGAGGGATGTTCATGCACATTCCTGCTTTGATAATGTGTCCTAATTAGGAAGTCATGCCAAGACAGTAGGGCAGTTTGGTCATAAGCCTGGAAGGACAGTAGAGGTGAGCGTTATCAGACCTTTGCAACATGGATTTTGTAATTACTGTTCATTTGGAGTTTTCACCATTTCCACTGACGTTAGCAGAGGAGGTTTCTGAGAAAATGTGCACGTTTATTGGGCATGATGACCTGCTACGTCAAATGGCTGTACTGGAAAACATCAAATTATTAACCCATACGGTCTAAAACAAGTCCTACCACAAGAAATGCTTCCCCAAGTTTTACTGAGGATAGAACGCTCCAGTGTGGCTTCTGACCTAGATATGTAGGTCACAAGACAGCATTCTATAAAACATGCTATTTCATATGGCAGGTTTTTATAGCAGGTTTGCAGGTCAACCTGCAAGAGAGTCTAGAGGACGAGACAGTCTGACTGGCAGCTCTTTGTCCAGATTAAGTCTCACTTTGGACCCAAACTGCATTTTAGTGTTGAGTTAGGCTTAATGTGTCTCTTGGAAAGTCAACACATTTCAATTACCCTCATCATCTTGGCCTGGTTTAACCTGAGGGCGCAGGACCACTTGTCACATATATCAGGGGTTCCTAACCTTGGGGTCACCACCTCTTAGGGGTCGCGAGAAGGGTGCCACAAGCTCATCGGTGAAAACATGTGTCATAGGCTAAAAATAGCCAGAAATGGGCATAAGTTCGCTGTAATCATGAAGGAGGGGGAAATAATCACCGAATGAGACTCGAGTGTCTGTATAAAGGGGGAACGTGTTACTGTGTGGCACTGACATGGAAAACATTGTGCAGAAATGCTCTTTTGTTGAACAGATTCTTCAGCACGTAGCAAGAAATGCGCAGTAACTAAGTAAATGTAGTTACTGTACTTAAGTAGCTTTTCCGTGTATCTGTACTAAAGTATTTCCATTTTGGACGACTTTGTACTTTAACTCCACGACATTTCAAAGTCTAATATCTGTCTGTTTACTCCACTACATTATGGGAAATTTGTTGCTCCTTTCGGCTTACGTGTGTATATAAACGTAACATGTCAAAACGAAGCAAGCTTATTCATGGCTTCTTAGCCTCCATGGAAATGTCCATTTCAGGCCTGGACTACATCAAGGAGCACCTGGAGGAAGGCAGGTAAAGCAGGATAGGGTTAGCAAACAGATCAAACATATTGTTCCTGACTTTGTGGGTAAATAGACCACAATATAGAGACATGTACACATGCACTATTTCCTTTAATAGTAAATTTGTTTTGGCTGCTTTACGTTTATGAAGAGAGATCTACAGATGCAGTATAGTACAGGAAAACTCATTTGTGATCCTGCTTAAAGTAAGTTTTTATTAAACTTAAACTTGTAACTAAGTTGCAAATTAAATCTTAAAACTGAAACTTATCTTGTTTGCAAAAGTTATTTTATAGTTCTAGCTAATGGAACCTGTTCTCCTTCAGGGTTCTGTGCTTATGATCATTTGAATAGACATCAGTGTCAGACTAATTACTGACCTTCTATTAAAGACTGGTGGACTGAGAGAGACACTAGAGTCTCTTCACCTGAACTGAGCTGATTAAGAGTCTTGTTCCAGAAATGATAATAGGACATTAGAGCCATAATAAATCATGCTACTGTTACTCTCCATACTTCAGTACATTTGAAGGTAAATACTTTAGTACTTTTGCTCCAGTGGAGGTCTAAAGGGAGGAACTTCTACAGACACCGGAAGAGTATTTTACCTTGGAGATCTCTACTTTAACTCAAGTACATGGTTTGTGTACTTCGTCCACCACTGCTACTGAACAACAGCTAGAACAGAGGTAAGGTCATAAATAGCCACGCAAAGTGACTCCATAGTGGACACTAACCCACTAACTCAACCACAGCCCACGGGAAAAGGTTCAGCTGTCCCAGTTGCCCACATGTCGCAGCCTCTCTGCAGGAAGGGTTCGGATTATCCATTGTCCTGTAACTCCTGAACTGCAGTTCTGTGGGCATCCTTTCCATCTGCACATCGGAGCAGAGAGACAAGAACGCTCTGCGTACTCCTCCTGAGGGCAGTGGGATTCCGAACGACTCAGTCTGGTGCTACTGGGGACAACCACACCAGCAACAACAGCACTCCTCTCCACCACCTTCTGCTGTCCACTACATCTTGGATGCTGGCAAAGGTGCTGCTTGTGTGTGCAGCCCCGACTCTCTACCTTGGCTCCACTGTTAGCCATTACCACCAGGTTCACTTATCCTTCTCCAAGCCCAGTGTTTCTGCCAAAGACAAGAAGTTCCACTCAAGAATGCATGTGTCCTGTATAGGTGCAAAGCAGAACTCGTGCACTCTGTTCAGGGCACCAGCCTTATGTAGCTCTCAGTGCGAGGGTTGACCTAAAGTCTTCGCTGTCCGCTTTTGAGGTTGTTGACACACTGCTGTACCTCTTGCCACTTGGTGGCGCTGTTCCACTTCTGATACCATTGTGACGTCGGTGTAGAAGACACTAGACAATAAGTAAACCAAACAAGGCAATATGATAAATCACAGTAAAACACAAAGACGCATCTAATACTATCAAACAACAACATTAGCAACAACAACAACTGTCCTGCATGCCACTGCATAGCACTCCCCTAAAGGCTTCTGAAAAGCCTTTTTTTCTTTCCTGAACTGCTTTGCTTCTGTCATAAACAATTATTTATGATTGTTTGAAATGCATATGCTATTGATATATATGCTTTGTCATAACATCTGTAAGGAAAGAAAGCCCATGTAGACTCCCGTATAGTCTAATTACATACAAGTCTAAGTCTAAAATACATACAATTTATATATATATATATATATATACACCTTGATAAAAAGGTCCTCTACACAGAGTTTCATATAAACTCCATCACAGCTATCAGAGTGCCAAGGGAGGTCAAACCCATGTAAACTCGTCTTGTCCAATCAGTGATGCAGAAAAGTAAAACGCCCCATAATCTGACCAATCAGCGTCGCCCCCTCTCAGCATGAACGCCATCAACCTTTCTTGTGACGAACTTATTTTACCCAGCTCCAATATAAAAGACTCTTCATAATGCCATAAAACATCTCCTTACTCCGGATACATACAGCTCCGATCACCTTCTCCTCCTCACCAACAGCCACCTTTTAACACAGCAGTAAACAGCCTGAAATCATTCCTTTCGGTCAGACTCCTGTCTGCTTCATAAACGGCTTATACATCATAATCAGAGGATCACTGAGACACGAAGCTGAAGGGAATAGCACAGGCCAACAACTGGACTTGTATGTTTTAGGAGAGTAAACAAAGAAAGGGTTTCAATTTGTAGAGCTCCGCTCCGGAACGCGAGTATTTAGGGAATTTGCTGCGAGCCGGACAGTTTTTGTATCAACACCGTAGCGGCGTGATGGCGGCGCTGAGAACGGTGAGTTATTTATCTTTTCTGTCTGATTTTAACCTTTCTGTCAATAATTAATAGTTCTGGTTAAACATGCATGCCTCGTCCTGATAAAGCCTGGACAATCTCTGTTTGCTGCTTCAAAGCTCGATGTGTCGGTCACACGGACTGTTTCGCCATTGGCTCCAAAAACTGGAGCAGGAAAAACATTTAAAGCATGTAAAAAGCTTTTTGTGCTTCTGTGCTTCGACAGTGTTCTCCGGTGTCTCACTGAAAGGTGTTTACTGTTTGAGTGGAGTTTGAAGTGGATTAGAGGGAGATCAGGCTCTGCAGACGTGGAATGAATGAGTTTATGGGTTTCAAGCTGGATCTGGATCTGGATTTTTTGGCTTTGACGTGGTTGCAACGTGGTCTCTGTAGTTTAGTGCCAAACGGTACAGCTAACGGAAATCTCTTCCCGAATAAACTGTTAGGCTCCTAACTTGGGAAAAGTTGGTGCAATTTGTAAAATGCAATAAAAACAAGAATCTGTGGTTTGCCAATTTTGGTGAATATTTATTTAACTGAGAAAAGTATAAATAAATGACTTTTAATGTTCTGCCTGACCAGCTTAATAGCGTTTTGCAAATAGAAACAGATTTTGAATTTGATGCAACTCCCTCGGTGCGAAAAACATTTGGTAACTTGGTAACAGGTGAGATGATAATGGTTGGGTTTATAAGGTTTAGAATTTTCTGCACAAGACAGCAAAGAATTCCGAAATCTCAGTACAGCAGGACACCACTGTGTGATAGGAACTGTTATGCTATTGTGTTAAATCTAGCTGCATGAGCTTGGGAATACTTCAGAAAGCCATTAACACGGTCCAACACCATACCAAGAAAAGCAGCTCTATTACAGGAGAAAGCTGAACATCAATTCTGTACAGAAACGGCGCCAAGTTCTTAGGACCCAAGCTCATGTTGGGTGATCTGGTCAGGAAAGACAGTGGAAATGTGTGCTGTGGTCAGAGAAGTCACTTTTCAACGTATATGTGGAGTTCTCTGTGCCAAAGTCGAAAGAGGTCATCCAGAGAAAAGCCAACGTCTCTGATGGTACCGGAGGGGGGCATCAGTGCCAACAATATGGGTGATCTGCATATGTGTAAAGGCACTGCTGACACGGAGACATCTTTGGTGTTTTAGAGAGACATTTCCTGCCATCAAGACAACGTCTTTACTCAGGAAGTCCATGGTTATTCCAGCTGGACGGTGTCAGGCCTTGTTATGTACATGACGCAACAGCGCGGCTATCTAGTCACAGAGTGCTCGACCTGCGTGCAGTACAGAGCAGTATCACAAAAGGGGAGGAATCGGGTGACAGACATGTATTGTTGAGCAGCTAAAGTCTTCATTCAAGCAGGAATGAGGAAAAAATTCCGATTAGCAAAACAGGAGCATTCAGTATCCTCAGTTCCCAACACATTAAACAGTGTAATTAAAGGAGAGATGATGTACCGCAGTGTTAAATGCCTAACAAGTTTAGAATCTGATGCAATACACTCAGTACAGGTTGGGGTATTGCATCAGATTCCAAACTCATTTCTATGAGTGCCTTCAAGTGGGGCAGTGTTGACACTGGAAGTCTTTTGGCAGCTGAATGGAGGTTCAGGAGAATAAACAAATTACAGGTTCGTCTAATTGTCACCGAATTGTACAGAAATGTAGTAATTGGCCCTTTCACATCTACTTTAAAAGTTAATTCCACTGATTTGTTTTTCAAACGTCTGCTTAATTAGAAGGTTAAGACATAAACTGAGTCATTCAGAGTGGGTTTGGTGTACAGCACCCTGTTCTAGAGAAACTTACCAAGTCAGAACTGTACACAGTGATGGTGAATGGAACCAGACGTCCACCTCTAAAAGCTTCCTCACAGACGCTGCCTTAAACTCTATTCACGGTGGAGGGATACATGCTGCAGGAGGCTGTGAGGCAAAAAAATAGTCCCCAAAGAAAACTTATTATTTCCAGGTTTTCCAGATTTTCCCATGATCAGCATTCCATATACAGCTCAGAAGACACGTGTAGGTTCCCTGGTGGTTTAGACAGTAAATAAAGTGTCTATATGTGTGTTGTAGACATGGAGAACCCGGTTCCCATTATCACCACTGTAAAGAACATCTGAACCACCTCACACCAAACCCACCCACTCTCACTTACTCTGTTTATAGGCTGCTACACAGGCTGGTCAGGAGAATGCAGTAGTGCAATATAGCCTTTCAGAACTAAAGATGACCTTGTGCAAGAATGGTGACCTTAAAGTACCTGGACTGTAAACAATGCCAGACTAGATGGGAGGGACTCAAAGCAGAGCATGGCTGGCCTTGTTGTTCCACGCTGACATGGGACGTAACACAGGACTGTGTGGATCAGCTGAGTGCCCAACCCTCACAAGCACCGAAGCGCTCTTAATGACTGCCCCGTGTCACCTTGGCAGTGAAAGTCAATGCTAGCAGGCGTCCTGCACCCTGCTGAATCATGTGTTTCATCACAAAACACATTCAGCTTAAACCAGGAGGGGGAACACACATACCAAGCCTGTTCATCTTACGGCTGAAATCAAGAATTTGTGGCCAGAATAACAGAAACATGTTCATAATATGCATTGTGTTGTGTTGAGGTAGTACATAGTATACAGTATGTGACCAAACTGAAGATCTGTAGTGTACTGAGTATAAATGTGGG
>JAVGWN010003217.1:0-10461 GCA_034552555.1 Semaprochilodus insignis | reverse complement strand
GGGCCCAGTGCTGGGGAGCTTATCCTCCGCTAGTCAATGCTTGGGATTGAGCATTGTTAGCCTAGGCTAACGTATGCCTATCTGGGTACAATGTGTTTTGGTTGTGGATTGTGCCAAATTCTGGCACATCTCCACTAAAACCCTTCTTCTACTTGAAGCTCTTAACTTCTGCCACTTCTATGATCGATAACACTAGCAAAACAGGCTAGCTAGTCAAATGCCACTATTGGCTAATAGTAGAGAGCTACTGCATGCAGTTTGGTTTCTCCAACCCTAATAAGCATATACCTAGAGGGTCAGATGGTCCTCCATCCTTCTCTAGTCAATGATTGGGATTGAGCATTGTTAGCCTAGGCTAATGTTAACCCATCTGGGTACAATGTGGTTTGGTCATATATGGTATTAGCTATTACAGAGTTGAGCACCTTATATCCAGAGTAACCATATAAGGTGCTCAACAGACAACAGCTAGATAGGCTGGAAGTGATTCAGTAAGGTCCTGGTAGGTTGTCACAGGTATCTGGAGCCATGCTGACTGCAGTGTGTCCCACATCTGCTGGAGGGAACGTGGGGGAGGATCCAGAGAGCGAACAGCGATCGAGGTGGTCTCACAGATGCTCAACTGGGTTCAAGTCTGGGGAATTAGGGGACCAGAGTAGTACTTGGAAGTCTTGGGTGTGCTCTAATTTGGGATATTACTAGCCGTGTGACATGTTGTGTTGACTTCCTGGAAGATCCCATCCCGTACGTGATCTGCAAGGATGGATACCAACCCAAATGTATAGCCTATATACCCACCAAGCCAGCTCAGGAAGTGGTCATAAACTCGACTTTGTAGAAGGAGTGTCTGGAAGAAGAGCACCAGTGTTTTCCTTACAAGTTCTTTTAAAACCACAAAAAGACCAACTTGAGGACCAAGTTCAAACAGCATAGAACTGCAGTGTAACTTCCTACATCCAGCATCTATCAGCATAGGAAGTGAAGTTTGGTACTCCATGTTCTATTCCTCAGTTTTAGATCCTTTTGGACTTGAAATGAACTGCTATAGCCGTAAAACGTGTGATACTTCTATTACATAACATAAGAAGATCTGAAAGTGAGGGATATGAACAGCAGCCCGTGAGCTCAACCGAGAGAACAGAATGTGCTTAGACCTACAAGAGGCACCGGGAACTAAATCTGAATGACTGAAATCAAGTGGTGCCAATCCATCAGTCGCAAGTCCATATGACTGAGTAAATGAAGCTAATCACCACCCAGTCATGTCCACTCTGGGCTCTAGGCGAGATTTAGAGAGGATCAAGAGTCGTGATACATGCCCCGGATACCTTACGTCATTCCCCCGTAGCCATAGGAACCTGTTACATTTTAATACACCTGATAATAACCCCTCTGGAACGAAAAGAAAAAGCTATTATTACCCTTCCTTCTGAGCTCTAGGAAGTACAGCAGTTATGACTTCAATCGCTTTCTCAGAAATACTACACAGAAACATCCGTAGCCCTCGCAGGGCCTACAAACCCTTTTCTCCTCAACAGCCAGAACAGCAAGCGGTTCCCTGACTCAGACCTCACTTACAATAGAAGTCACTGAGAAACTGCGTGTTAAAATACACTCAGCGTTGAAAGAACAGCTGCACCCAGAAGGAGGTGTGGGGTTGCAGTGGTGTTGGGAAGGAAGATAAAGGTTACCATGATGATAAATTTAGACTGATATGATCAATATTTATTGAGCTACACATACAGAAGTATGTCTCTCAGTATGGCGTCGGGCCGCCGTGTTTGCTAGCCCAACATGCCAGACGTCTTGACATGGAGCTGTAGAGGTTCCTAATGGTGTCCTGTGATGATTCATCCCATGCAGCTTGATTATTCTCACACAGTTCGTACAGAGGGTGCAGTAGGGGTGGAGGTGGAGTGACACCAGGCCTTCTGGACGTGTGACGTGAGACAACAAACCGTTCATCTTGGAGCTGACCACGGTGCCTCCACACACGGATTCGTTGGTCGTCTCCATCAAGACAAAAGCGGGACTCGTCACTGAAGATGACCCGCTGCCATTCTGAGTCACTCCATGACAGTCTGGTATGACACCATTGCAGTCTTTGGTGACGGTGACGTGGTGTTAAGGACGAGTCGTCGTAACGGTCTGCGTGCATGTAGTCCTGCGTGGTGCAGCCGTCTGCCAATGGTGCTCGCACTAACAGAATGACTCATGGAGGCATCACTGCTCGCTGAACGTCTGCAGTTGTGGCTGTTGGGTCAGTCACGTACAGTGATAAGGTCTGTCCTTGCTTACGTCACACATGAGGTTGGGCGTGAAACTTGAATCATTTGCATGTCTCACAATGTCAAACCTACCCACCAAGTTGTGACTGCACAGTTCAAACTCGTTGTTAGACAGTTGGTAAGGTGTTGCTAGGTTGTTACAAAGGTATTC
The DNA here is from genome assembly GCA_034552555.1 of Semaprochilodus insignis. Taxonomy (NCBI): domain Eukaryota; kingdom Metazoa; phylum Chordata; class Actinopteri; order Characiformes; family Prochilodontidae; genus Semaprochilodus; species Semaprochilodus insignis. The sequence goes on along the minus strand of JAVGWN010003217.1, from coordinate 8,022 downwards.
CGGGTAGGACGTTGCTGTGATGTCTCAGCTAGCTGCTCAGGTTTTGCTAGGTGGCAGCTATAGCGTGAGGGTTGTTTACTGAGAGGTTGTTGGAGGCTGCTAAGTGTTTGCTAGGTGTTGCTAAAACTGATTGGGTCTCTATGGGAGGAATAAGGGGTGAATGAACGACGCACAGAGAAGTGCAGGACCCTATAGCTGTGCATTAGAGTTTGGGGATCTGCCCTGGGTGAGTACATGAAGTTTGGTGGCTGTAGGTCAAAGGAAACAATAGGGTTTGAATGAGGGGTGAACATGAATGGGACTCTATGGAGGAGAAATGAGGGATGGAGAAAAAGAGACAAACATATGAGTGCGGGTCGAACCTACACTGAACTTGTGCTCAGGGGTCTGCCCAGAGATAGTGTATGTAAAACGATGTTTGTTGATCAAGCAGAAGTACCATAGATGGGCGTGTACTTTTTCACCCTATTCATTTTTAATGGGAAAACAATAATCGGAATTATACCAATTTTTAGGATATCGGATCAAAAAGCTGCATACAAGCACACCAGTCCCAATCAGACTGAGCATTCCGGAGTTGGAGCAGTGTTGATATCTCCAAAACTGTGGGACTAGTTAGTGGCCAAAAAGAGCTTAGCATTGCACAATCGCTAATAAGCAAACCCCTGAGGAGCTTTGATTGGATAATTGCTGCAGTGATTGATGTGTTTCAGCTGGCTACAAGCCTTTTACCCCCCACTGATGATGTGAGCACCTTCTCATGTCTTAAACCACCATGCTGGAAGACGTATGCCGTGGAAGTGGAGAAGATCTTACTGCGTTTGACCCACATCAAGCAAAGAAAGCAGCTACAGAGATGCTGAAATGACTGGAATTGGGTTCAGAACTGTCCGGAACATGGATGAAACCTGGAAGGACAGTGAAGAACCATCAGCCGACTTCTATTTTGGGTGTGGTTTGGGTTTGGTTTGAGTTTGTTGTCTGTTCTTTGGCATGCAGAGGGAAATACAGCAGAACTCCTGTCTGTGGCAACCATATGCTGCATATGCTACAGCCGCAGCAGATGGTTGATAAGAAGCCTGGAGTTTACTTTTAGGCAAAACTGGGCTTAGAATTGATTGACTTGTGAGCAGAATGTGGATAAAGAACGACTTTGCTATGCCTTATGGTCAAATAATTTTAGCAACACTGTAAGATCTAGTCTTTGAGTGGCCATGGGAAGCTCACCGTACAAATGTCTCTACAGTGTAGAACCTCCATGAGTAGCTGTGATTGGATTTGGCCTGGATTGGCCAAGTTTCTGGATGTAGACCACATCAATGTTCAGACACAAGGATTCCACAAGTTGGACCAGATTTGGTGGATGCCTTCCCTGGCCCAATTCCAAGGAGAATTCCCTGTAGACTGGGATTTTAGCCACTGCTGGTAGTCACTCCTTTTAGCCAATCATTAACATCTGCTGTGGCACTTCTTCCCAATCTATGGATCCTGTCACTCACACCCCGCAGGGATTTATAGCCCCATCATCCTCATGCAGCANTGCACTGTGGCACCTCTTCCCAATCTATGGATCCCATCACTCATACCCCGCAGGGATTTATAGCCCCATCATCCTCATGCAGCGCCATCTGCAGGAGTCTGAAGTTACTACACCATAAACACGCAAGGGGACTCATTTTTTTGGTGCATGGTGCATTGAAACAATGGTTTCATATTTGTGGATGCTGTAGGAGGTCCAGTGTTTGGTAGACTCAAGAGTCCAACTGCAATTGGAACTAGCTACTTAACTACATGTGTATATGTCTGTTTGGCTCGGCCTGATTGACCTAGACATTGCAAACCAGTGTGCTAATAATTGCAATAATAATAATAATAATAATAATAATAATAGTAATTACTGAACTGTAAATTCCTCACTATAGAAGGGAGTTCACTAGAAACACTTGTGATGTCAATAAATGAGTGTATCGTTGCATCTCTCGGCCCCTTTGAGCAGCTATTTGCATTCCATGACTTAATTAGAAAAGCCATTAATTTGCTTTATGGTTAGAAACCATGAGAAAAACAAGGGCAGGTCAAAACAGGGCATTTAATTGGAACCGAAATGCCACGCAATTTCAGAGCCAGAAACATTTGAAATGCACTTCAGAGGCCTGTAATTATTTCTCTGTCCAAAGTCGCGACGTAGCAAGTCGGGCGAAATCATAATTGACTTGCTGTGCTGATTGAGGCCTGTGACAATTACAGCTTCACAAAAATGGGTGGTTGCACTGGAGAGAGTGAGTGAGTGAGTCAGAAAGGAAAAGGGGAAAGGGAGGAGAGCGAGAGAGAGAGAGAGAGAGAGAGAGCGAGATAGAGAGCGAGATAGAGAGAGAGATAGAGAGAGAGAGAGAGGGAGGGGGGGGTAGAGGTAGAGTAACCTACCGGTGAGGTTCTTGAGGCCCAGCTGCCGGAGGCCGAAGTAGCCATCCCGTCTGTAGTTGAGGAAGATGGCCAGAGCATAGCGTCCTTCGTAGAGTTTGGTGCCTCGGATGATCCGCAGGTTCTCCAGAGGCAGATAGTCAAACTGGTTCAGCGCCACCAGGACATAACCCGTCACCTCCCGGATCGACTGTAAGGGGTAGGGGAAGTCAGAGCAGCTGTTTAGATATTCAGATTCCATTGAGTTTTATCAATATAGCATTTTTCCAACACACATAGTCCCACCGTTTACACAGGCGGATGACTGTTACTTCATAGAGGTCTCATTGGGTGTTCTTTGAAGCCATGCCATAAAAGAAACACTTGTGGTTCTCAAGCGGGGAACTCTCGGGGGCTTTAGACCCTTCAGGGAATCAAATTTTAAGTTCATTTGCATTGAGAATTAAAAATTTAGAATCATTTTTTGGAAGGGAATTCCGCTGGAAGTGGATGAAATCAATGAAATCAAACAACCACATACACACGTAGTGAACACACACTAGTGAACAGTGTGCAACCTTGTCCGGCGCGGTGGGAAGCCCTACTATTCATGGCACCCAGGGAGCAGTCGGGGGTTAGGTAGCTTGCTCAAGGGCTTGTCAGTTCAGGGAACCAAGCCAGCAACTTTCTGGTCACAAGGTTGGTTCCCTAACCTCCAGCCGATGAATGCCCCTGTTTAATAGAACATTTTATTACTATGTTATTACTATTCTATAGCGTACTTAATAGAATAGTAATTCATGTTGTATCCAAATTCTGTAAGGATTCCAGTAATACTGGTCCAGTTAGGACTTCTCTTCTCCAGCTAAATATAGACTAACCAGCCCTCCCAATGTTCAGGCCTTCGGAAGTTGGACCAAATACCTTACAGATCAACATACTGTAATTAGTTACTGACTGAGGAACCAATCAAAATGCAATGGCAGTTTTTTTGAGAAGAAATATGACTCTAGGACTTCTGGAAGTTCTAGATACTTCACTGACCTACGGGGGTGATCTAACCAGGTTCCAGTTAGTTGTTAGGAATGACAGAAGCTGTATTCTGGAGCTCTTTACTACAACATACAAGCTCTAAATAAAATGCTCAAATTGAATCTAAAACCGGAGCTAATATTCCATTAGCACTAACGGACTATTAGAAAACCCACAAGGGTGCTAGCATAAATTATCCTTATTGTAGAGGTAATTTGACATGTTCTGTCTGACATAGATGTTCACCACTGCCACAGTTCACCCCAAGGTTTGCTTCCCACAAGAATCTTTCAATGGATGGTGAATATTGTTTTACATAAGACATGCATGTGTGAAAAACACATTTGCTGGTTCTAGACTTCTTTAACCCCACAACCATGCTTCCAGTCCAAGGACCATTTGGAACCTTTATTTGTAAGAGTGTAAATAAGGATAATACTGTAATGATAAGAAATAGACTGAGTCATGAAGCGAGATGCCAGTGACAGTAGGAGTCCAGGTTGATGCAGTTTTAAAAGCTTACTGCTTTTGTTTTTGCCGAGGAAAGTGATCCGAGTTGAAGTGCAGATCTGGAACAAGCTAAGTTTAGCCCTTTTTGACCAAAGGAACCCTGGCTCTTGAACTGTTATCATTCAGGCTTCTTAGAACCTTGGTGCTATTCAGGAAACGTCAAAGGATACGACATCAACATCAACAGAAGGCACTGTACAGTGGTAGTAAACAGTAGTACCAAGATGGCGGAGCGTATAGATGACCTGCGAGCGTTTGTGCTGTTATTCCAGATGTTTGTTTATATCCAGAAAGCGAACACGGATCAACTACTGGACATAAGAAGACATAGAAGAGGTTCTTCAGCAGACCACTGGGTGGCGCCATTGTTGCCTTGTCTTTCCTCAACAACTGCCCACGGATGTCATCATGGAACCTACTATTCTTTGGTTCCAGCTGGGAACCAACTTTTCAGGTTTTTATTTTTGGTGGAAATGTGCCGAACGAAATTAGGTACATGAATCGGACCAGAACCAGAACCACGTTGGTGGAAAAGGGCTATGTGTGGGAAAGTAAGAAACCTTGCTTTAGCTCTCTAGCTTCTAGTCGTGCTGCTACAACTTGCACTGTATAGCTTTGCAGTTACTCTGCTTAAGAAGACACACTCCGTCTCATGAAGAGCTCAAAGCAACAACCGACAAACCCCAAATACTGCCACCATTTTGCTGTTACAACAAATGCAGTCAATCAGCCAAGAAGGGTTTGGTGTCTGAAGTTTGCTTCCTCCTCTAGGCTAATATAGCTAACAAGCACTGGACGCACAGGGAAGCACACTTGCCTAAAACCCTGTTAATTGGACTTTATTATACACTTCGATCCACCAGATTTTCGCCATGCGGTACTGCTCATCTAAAAGATAGACAGCTTGCTCCCAAGCTCACAGCTTGCCTAAAACTTCCTGGCCAAGATGACCGCGGTGGTACTAATCAAACGAGCTTCAAAAGCATTTTAAGACATAATAGTCTCTTAAATGCCAACTCTTCCCCTGTGATACCCTTATCAATCACTCTGACAGTTTTTAATCGCAGCACCATTAGCGTCGACAGAGAACAGGTTTATGCCGTAGACTTGGCGGGGCTTGTAGACCTGTCACTCTGCTCCCTCACAGAGCTCACACTCTGAGACCGCTGCCCTACACACGGAGGAAAAAGTCCTTTATTTCGCTGACACAGCACACCGACAGCTGTCACCTGCCAGTCAAGTCAATGGTGGAGTCCACAAAGGCAGCAGTTGAGCTAATCATTATTTCCCATAAAGTAGATGACACTGAGGACACTGTAGAGGTGACTGTTGTTGTAGGCGTGTTGTTGTGTGAAGAAGTAGTGCCGGAGATACACTTTCTACAGGACCGGTTTTTGAGGAGATCCGTAGCACTCCAGAAGTTGTGTCATGCCAAAGCAGTGCATCTAGACTGGATCTAGACTGGATCTAGAATGTGGCAGAACATCAACAAAGCACCTCCTAAAGGAAGAAGACAGCAGAAAACCGAAGGGGGACTAATGTCAGTGACTCAAATCTGGATTGGCACCTTGCATGAGTCGCATGTGACGCACCTAAGGAACTCAAGACCTGATCTGGACTCATATCTCAGAGACTTGAGACTTGACTCTGAATTGCAACTCCAGGTTTAACTCAGACTTGCACCTCAGAGTGTCAAGACTCAAATCAGACTCATACCTTAAAGACTTAAGACTCAACTTAGACTTCCACCTCAGAGTCTCAAGACTTGACTCAAACTAAAACCTTGACACGCAACTCAGAAACTCAAGTCTTGACCCAGACTTGGACCTCAGTGACAGAGTGTCAAGACTCAACTAAGACTCACACCTCAGAGACTTGATACTCGACTCAAACTTCCACCTCAGAGACTCAAAATCCAATTGCTTAAATTGAATCTGTACCTTAGAGACACAAGACTTGGCTCGAATCTCAGTGCCTTGAGATTCTACTAAGACTTGCACCTCAGAGACTTGACTCAAACTCAAACCTCAGAGACCTGAGACTTGACTCAGATTTGCACCTGAGATTTAGCACTTTTGAGATTTAGCACTAAGTCTCTCACCTCAGAGAGTCAAGACTTAACTCAAGACTTGCACCTCAGAGACTCAGTACTGGACCCAAACTTCTACCTCAGATACTCAGGACTTAACTCAGACCTCCACCACAGAGACTTAAGATTCAATTCTGACTCACACTAAAGAGACCCAAGTCTTTAACTATAATGTGTAGAGACTTGACTAAGATTTGCACATCAGAGACTCTAGGCCTGACTCAGACTTACACCCCTGAGATTCAACACCCTGACTTGCTTGGACTTGACTCGGACCTGACTTAACTCAAAATCCTATTCTGACTTACACCTGAGAGACCTAAGTCTTTAACTTGAATGTGTTTTGTAGAGACACAAGACTTGACCTAGACTTGCACCTCAAGGCTTGACTCAGACTCACACCTCTGAGATTCAAGACCCTGATTTGCTTGGACTTGACACAGACTTACCCCAGAGACTCAAGAGTTGACTAGGACTCACTTCAGAGACTGAGAACCTGACTTGGCCATGCATTTCAGAGACTTGAGAGTAAAGTCATACTTGCACCTCAGAGATCCCAGACGTGACTTAGACTCTCACCTCAAAGAACCAAAACTCGATCAGACCTACACCCCACACACGTGACACTTGTGTCAGTCTTGTGCCTCAGACTCAAGACTGGGCTCTGACTCACTCCTTAGAGACTTGAAACTTGACTTGGACTCACACTTCAGAGCCTCAACACCTGACTCAGACTCTCACCTCAAAGAACCAAAACTCGATCAGACCTACACCCCAGACACGTGACACTTGTGTCAGTCTTGTGCCTCAGACTCAAGACTGGACTCTGACTCACTCCTTAGAGGCCTGAAACTTGGCTTGTACTCACACCTCAGAGCCTCGACACCTGACTCGGACTTGGTGAGTTAGTGAGTTGTCAGAAAGTGCTGTCCCTTAGCAACTGCATTTGTCGCTATCCGCAGACGCACATTGAAATGATGTGAATTTGCTTATCCTAGGTGTTTGGTAAGTTCCAGCTCATCATTTATGATCACTTTGCCTTGTTTTCACCACAGTAAACAGATGCTGGGATGTCTTTGTCTTCTATGCTGTAGCATCAGTTTGTTTTACAGTACCAGCTGCACTGTTATAAATTGGCGTGGAGGTGGATGCCAGTCCGCACTGTCGGCAACTTGATCTGAGCAGAAGTCATGTGAGTGTCAGATAATACCAGGGAACCTAAGCGCGCCTCGCGTTCCTCCCCTAGTAGACACAGACTACAATTCCCAACGTCCCCTGCTGACATCACACACAATGAACAAAGGTACAAGACAGCTGGGGGCTGCAATTAGGAAGATTATACCTTTCAGTCATTCATATCATTAAGCTCAAAACTGCTGTTGCATCGCATCAGCTTGCTGAAAATAACTCCCATCGCTGGTTTCACTCAAAAGTGTAGCTCCAAAAGCAATGCAGTGTACCCTTAGCACAGGAAGGACAGAATTATCTTCCCTGACTTGATGAGGAGTTCTCGTTTATGGATAACAAATACTGTCCTATGGCTGTTGGGCTGGTGTATATGGTGTCAGATTAGTTCTTATACGTGTTCAGAATTGATTGAGTTATTTGGATTTTAATAATAATTAGAGATAACATCCTTAGCATCGTTGTTTATACACCTGCCATCCAACTACACTCATCATCAAAATAATAGCTGCACCCAGAAGGAATCAACCGACAGGAATGAAACTTGGTGGGTAGCTTTGACATCATGAGACATGCAAATGATTCAAGTTTCTCACTCGGCCACACATGTGATGTAAGCAAGGATGGGCCTTATCACTGTACCTGACTGACCCAACAGTCACGATTGCAGACATCCAGCGAGCAGTGGTGTCCTCCATGAGTCATCCTGTTAGTGCCAGCACCATGGGCAGATGGCTGCACCACGCAAGACTACATGCGCACAGACCATTACGACGACTGTCCTTAACACCACGTCAACGTCGCCA
>JAVGWN010003216.1:0-10464 GCA_034552555.1 Semaprochilodus insignis | reverse complement strand
AGTCGCTCTGGATAAGAGCGTGCTAAATGGTGTAAATGTAAATGTAAGTCTGATGGTTAGTTAGTTAGTGCTGTACAGTAAGTCTGATTGTTAGTTAGTGCTGTACAGTAAATCTGATGGTTAGTTAGTGCTGTACAGTAAGTCTGATTGTTAGCTAGTTAGTGCTGTACAGTAAGTCTGATGGTTAGTTAGTGCTGTACAGTAAGTCTGATGGTTAGTTAGTTAGTGCTGTACAGTAAGTCTGATTGTTAGTTAGTACTGTACAGTAAATCTGATGGTTAGTGCTGTACAGTGTGATGGTTAGTTAGTTAGTGCTGTACAGTAAGTCTGATGGTTAGTTAGTGCTGTACAGTAAGTCTACAACATCCGGGGGATACGACCCTTCCTCACTCAGGAGGCCACCCAGCTGCTTGTCTAGTCTCTGGTCATTTCAAGGCTAGACTACTGCAACTCACTCCTGGCTGGTCTCCCTCTATGGGCCATCAGGCCCTTGCAACTGGTCCAGAATGCAACAGCTCGACTCATCTTCAATCTTCCTAAGTTTACCCATGTGACTCCACTGCTGCGGTCCCTTCACTGGCTTCCTGTAGCTGCCCGTATCAGATTTAAAACTCTGACGCTCGCCTACAAAGCCAAGAACGGACCAGCACCGCCCTACCTTATGGCAATGGTTAAGAGTCGATCTATACCTTGAGCCCTTTGAGCTTCAAGTACAGCTCGTCTCGATCCGCCATCCCTGAAAACGCATGGAAGACAAGCTTGTTCGGGCAGTATCTGAGTTTTAGACTCCTAACCTACTTATACTAGCTAGGAAACATTATCTGACGGAACACTAAGCACGGTTGTAAGTCGCTCTGGATAAGAGCGTGCTAAATGGTGTAAATGTAAATGTAAGTCTGATGGTTAGTTAGTTAGTGCTGTACAGTAAGTCTGATTGTTAGTTAGTGCTGTACAGTAAATCTGATGGTTAGTTAGTGCTGTACAGTAAGTCTGATTGTTAGCTAGTTAGTGCTGTACAGTAAGTCTGATGGTTAGTTAGTTAGTGCTGTACAGTAAGTCTGATTGTTAGTTAGTACTGTACAGTAAATCTGATGGTTAGTGCTGTACAGTGTGATGGTTAGTTAGTTAGTGCTGTACAGTAAGTCTGATGGTTAGTTAGTGAGTACTGTACAGTAACTACTGAATACACACTATACATATACATACAGTATATACAGGTGTGTCTGTGCCAGTGTGTCCAGGTGTGAATGTTACAATACCTGTCTCCTTCATGCATGTCCCCTTCTTAGCGCTGGGGTCCTGACTGGTTTCCTGAACAGCATCTACATTGACATCAATAACCATGGTCATCTCCTCTCTGTCCATCTCTGCTCTGCTTTACTCTTAGCTACACACTGAGCCGTCAGAGGTGTAACCAGTAATGCATCTGCAGTTATTTATTATACAGGAACATACCAGACTTATTAAAATGTATGTGGCTTTGACCTGATACAAATGGAAACATGTTGATATTGTTATATTGTCAGATCTTGGTGGGAAATCTGAAACTATCTGTGATTTTCTGTCCACTTTTCTGCATATGTATTGTTTGTTTTGTTGTTGTCATTGCTGTTCATTTCAATAAAGCTTAATAATAAATAGTAAAGCTTATTCAGGGGTATAGCCAAGGCTCACAGACATATCATTGTGGGATCTTTTGACCCTTTGATGAAATGACAAATAATTGTGATTTGCTTTGCAATGCGTAACACAGTTGTTATCCTTGGTATATCATTGTTATCCTTGGTAACCGCATAGCAATACCACAGCAACCATCTAGAACACCATAACAACTGCCTAGCATCACCATAGGAACTACCTGGGATACAACAGCAGTTGCCTAGCAACACCTTAGCAACCACCTGGGATTCCATAGCAATCACCTTGCGCTACCATGGCAACCATTTGGGATACCATAGTAACACTCTAGCAATTACTTAGCAACACCATAGCAACCAGCTAGCAACCACTTACCAACAACATGGGAACCACCTAGCCACCACCTAGCTTTGCAATGTGTAACATTATTATTATCCTTGGTATATCATAGTGACTGCATAGCAATACCACAGCAAGCACCTGGAATACCATAGCAATCTCTTAGCAACACCTTAGCAACCACCTGGGATACCATAGCAACCATCTAGTGACACCATAGCAGCCCCCTGAAATACCATAGCAAGGACCTTGCAAAACCATAGCAATGATTTGGGATACCATAGCAACACCATAGCAACACCTTAGCAATTGCTTAGCAACATCAGAGCAATCAACTAGCAACCACTTACCAACATCATAAAAACCACCTAGCAACCACCTAGCAACACCAAAGTAACCATGTGGGATACCATAGCAACACCGTAGCAACCACATAGGATACCGAACCAGCCCCTAGCAGTACTCTAGCAACCACCTGGGATACCATAGCAACCACTTAGCAACAACCTAGCAATCACTTAGCAGCATCATAGCAACCACCTAGCAATGACTTACAAACACCATAGCAACCAACCAGCAACACCATAGAAATCACAGCCTATTAACAGCCTAGCAGAAAGTGTGAAATGTTTAAGCTGTGCAACTGTTCTGCGCTTCCTCCAGAAAATGCACTCTTTGGCACTGTCAAAATATTCATGCAGTTACATTAACCTTAAACTTGTGTACCTACTCCTAAACCTAACCCTCACCATAATGTTACTGACTATCAACTGCTGGCTAGCACTTTAAAAAGCAAGCATGGAAACATTAGTGCAGTAGCTGCTATAGCCAAAATTGTCCATTAATCTAGCTGAAGTTTCAGGAAGTTGCAGATCACATGCCTTTAAATCTTATTAAAGTTTCAGATGGATTAGCTATATAAACTACAGACTAAACCGCAGACCAGTCGTTCCAGTGTGTTCTGTCTCCTTGCTGGAAATCCTGGTGTTAATGTGTGTAGCGCTTTAGCTCTACTTTTCCTTCAGCTGAAGGTTGTCCTATAACACACTTCTCATTATTCTCGTTGTTGACCCGGACCATCTTAACAGGAAAAATACACCGTAGACCAGCATGAATTATGACATAGTCTAAGCTGCTGTGGCTGGTCACTCACCTTCAAAAACACAGCATATGTTGGTTTCGGTAGTGACCAGCTGCTGGCCTATGCTGTCTTTTCTAGCATGGTGGTAGGGTATAATTCTGTGCCAAGCTACAAATCTCTATCCAAGACCTGAGACTTGACAGTTCTGAGACTCACAGGCCAGAAACTCAAGATTCGAGTTTTGACCGGCATGAATCTCTGGTCCTCATCATAGGTACTAAATGCATATTGTCGCTGTCCAAAGGAAAACAAGAATCTCCAAAATAGCAACTTTACAGGAGAGGGCAAAAACCTCATTCAATCTGAATGTAAGTCAATGGAACCAGACCCAAGCAGTTTGTAGCCATTTCTGTTGGTCCAATCATCATGGTGTTTTCACACCATGTAAACAGCAGTTGTTGTGTTCACTGAGACATGTTTTTCGTTGGACAGCGATGATATGTGGGTTATGAGAGTGCTACACTACCTGTCTGCTGCATCCTCTTTGCTTTGGTGTCCTGAGTCCTCTCCCTGGTCATCTCACTCAGCTCAATGGGCCTCACGTTTGCATAGATTCCTTCTTCCATTCTGTCTCTTTTACTGATTACTAAACCTCGTTCTCTAAACAAAGCTGCAACTTTCACAGCCTGTAACTTTTAGCTGAAACAGCAGTGGCAGTAAGAAGCCTTAAACTGTTTTTTATAAGACGTGAACAATGTCTTAGAGCTTTTCACGCCTTATAAAAAAGCAATTCATGGTTTCTCACTGCCACTTATGTTGCAGCTCTAGTTCTGCAATCACAAGGCCTAGCATATGAATACCGGAAGACAAGTAGTCGACTTCGGGGTCATCAGCTCCAGTCAGCAAGCTACATGCATGATAAGGAATGTGCATATATTAATCATAATAACAACTGAAATTGCACAGTCAGATATCTACATATCCTTGTATGTTGGGTCTGTTAACACATACTGACGTACATCACTGTGGATGTTGAGGATCTGCACCCGTGCATTGTTTCATTGTAGTGTAAATTCTCAGTGTATTACATAACTCATATAGAAACCTTTTGCCAGGGGTATTTCTGCCTTGATATTGCTAGATACTAAAACAAATATGGGGCGAAGGAGCTGTCAAAGGATCTGTGAAATAGAATATTTTAAACTATGAATTAGGATTATCTTATGAGAAGGGATCACACTAATCAGTCTGGCAAACAAGTAAAAAACTAGTCGTTTGGTGGATACCAAGACAAGATCAGGTAAACCAGAAGAAAGCAAGATTTCAGCCACAACCACCAGGCAAACTGTAAGATACAAAGAAAACCCACAAGCAACTTGATTCCGCAAAAGTGGTGAGCTGTTTTTACGAAGGTACGATAAAGAAATGCTTCAAAACAAACAAAATGGGTTGCATGGGCTTCCGGATTAAGATGGCGAAGGGGCCTACAGCTCTCCATGATTAGCTGTAGTGCCAGACTGCTAGCTTCCTAGCTTTTTCACAGTAAATCAAGGCTGACATAAGTGGGGATTAGTTAACTGCACGAAAAGACTTAAGAATCAAGAGTTTGAGAAGACTGACCTGACCGTGTCCTCTGGAAGTTCACCTGACAAAAAAATTAGTCACCTGCGAGTCAAATGTAATAGTGTGTAATACCTCCACCAACAACAGCTGTGATTGGATTTGGCATGGACTGGACAAGTTTCTGGAAGTAGGCCACATCAATGTTCAGACACTCTTACATCAAAGAATTGTGCAGTTGGGATTTGGTGGATGCCCTTCCTGGCACGATTCCGAGGAGAATTTCCTGTAGACTGGGATTTTAGCCACTGCTGGTAGACCCGTATGACTGTACACTTCCATACACCTGCAGATTCAGCTCCTTCCTTCACACTATGGTCTTTGGCACGGCTAAATGCACTCACTCCTTTTAGCCAATCATTAACATCTGCACTGGACACATTTACCACACATGGAACAAGACATTCACTGCACTGTACCACTGTACCTCTTATAATGCCCCCTTGAAGCATACTGACAAATCGACATGTCCATGTATCACAAGCCCTTAAAAAGTCTGGAAAGTTCAGCTTTATCCTTCGTTTAAATGCATGGAGTGCCTAAGTGACCTATACTGAACACCCTGGATGCAGTCACATGACAGTTTGTGAATTTGTGACCTCATTTACAAAATGGTAATGTGTTTGGTTAGTGAATCAGACAAACCAGCTCATTTCTTTTGTTTTTTTTATCTAAATGGCCAGTTCCAACCCATTTAACAATTAGAATGATTTGATACCACATTGTAGATAACATCGAACCTCTCTTGCTCTCATTTCTAGAACAAAATGATGAAATACAAGTTACAGAATGGTTGTTGAGACATAGGTCACATTGGGATATTGACCTTGAAATAGTTACAGAAGGTGCCACATGATATCTTATAACTGATTCCTCATCATTGTTCTTTAAGGGGAAATGGGCTCTTATGGGTTAAGGTGGATCTTGCTGTGAGGTTTCCCAGTGTAAGTAGGGATGACAAGAAAAGAAGATTAGAAATGATTCAGTGTTGCACTTGCATGCTTTATTATCACCATAAGCTGCTCAGTAGGTAGAATAAATGGCTAGAACACTGAAACTGGATAACCATTTTGTGTTTTGTGAGAATTTTGAACAATGGAGGATCAAATGTAGAATTAAGTAAAAATAAAGGAGGGTGAATCCTTACCATCAAAGAAAAGCAAACACAGAAGCAAATCAAATTCAAGATGGCTGCCTCAGTGTGTCAGTGAAGGGAGGGGTGTGTAAGCCTCACTGCTAAAGGGCACACACACAGCTCCTTCATGTAAAATACAAAAGAATGTAGGTACAGTATGAATATATCATCACAACATCATTGTCCAGAAAAACAAATATCTTCATCTTTTTGTTGATTTTTACTTCATGACAGATTGATGAACAGAAAGGGTCCAAAATAGCCTGGCTCCTGTGACTTACATTAAAATTAATTTATTTTTTTATTTAGGTTTTTCTCCTGTAAAATTGCCATTTTGGAGATACTTGCTTTTCTTTGGACAGTGATATATGGGGTCCTTAAACTTACCAGCTATGTTGTTACTTTGGCGCCCCCTGTTGGTTTTGGCATTACAACCCAACTTGCAGGGACAAACGGGGAAGACAACAATTACAGCCTATTACAGATATTATAAATATATCATGCTACTGATTAGAATGCAAACTATTTATAGCCTATTTTTTATTTATATCAAATGCATGTATATTAATAGATAGAATAGAACTCATCTATAGTCCTAGTCATTTATACTTCATTACTGTTCAGTGCGACCACGTCTCCAACGTCACAGCTTGTTGTAATAGCAGGGTACGACCTGGGGGAGGCGCTGCTGCTGCTTTAATGAAGCGCTGCCTCAAGGCACTACCTGAGATTGACAACCGCGAGCCCCCGGCTCGACCAATCATATCAGACCTTGTAAGTTGTAAGCCAATCATATCAGACCTCGGGGAGGGGCTCTGGTGTCTTTTGAAAACAGACGTTGGTCGGGAACTTCTGAAGCTGAGGAGCGTGTTTTGGTTCAGAGCTCGTTAAAATAAACATTAGACCTTATTTAAAGTCTGTATTACACAGAGTGAGACAGGAAGGAGTTACAGAGTGAAGATAAACTATATGGATATGTGGTAAATTATGGTCAGTACAGCTGGTTATCAGGTCTATACTCGGTTGCTGGTTATCTTATGTAAATCCGGGTTTATTTGAGGTAAAAGGGGTCAGGCTAACGCTAACATTAGCTAGCACCAGCTAGCTAGCTGACTAGCCAACTACTGTTGAGGAATTTAAAGAAACCTCTCTTCATGGTGATAGAATGAGAGTGAAAAACGAGTGAGAGAGATAGAAATAACGTCACTGACAGCTCTTTATATTCTGTTTATATTTCTCTTCAGTATGTGTAAATATTGACAGTATTAGCCATAATGTATTAATGTTTACACTACATTAGTTAATGTCTGTGAGAAGGTCATATAGTATTGATCATAACACAGTTTTATATTCCTCAGTTCCTCAAGCTGTAGATGAAAATGACAGAGGTGACTTTTGAAGATTAGATTAGATTAGATTCAACTTTATTGTCATTGTGCAGATTACAGGTATAGAGCCAATGAAATGCAGTTAGCATCTAACCAGAAGTGCAAAATACAGTATTATTTATTTACGTATGAAGTGCAGGAAGTGACCATAGCAAGCAATGTAAGGTTACAGTATGTACAGTTACTGACTGTGGAGTAGTAGAAATTACAGATCTAGTATAAATATAATATACATACACTATATTGCCAAATGTATTCACTTGTCTTGCTTCACACGCGTATGAATTTGAGTGACATGCCATTTTTAATCCATAGGGTTTAATATGATGTCGGCCCTCCCTTTGCAGCTATTACAGTCCCAACTCTTCCACAAGGTTTAGGAATGTGCTTATTTTTGACCGTTCTTCCCGAAGCGCATTTGTGGGCTCAGATACTGATGTTGGACGAGAAGGCACCGTAATCCCCCCTCCACCAAACTTTACACTTGGCACAATGCAGTCAGACGCATACCATTCTCCTGGCAACCGCCAAACCCAGACTCGTCCATCGGATTGCCAGACGGAGAAGCGTGAGCCATCACTCTAGAGAACACGTCTCCACTGCTCTAGAGTCCAGTGGCGGCGTGCTTTACACCACTGCATTCGGTGCTTTGCATTGTGCTTGGTGATGTAAGGCCTGGATGCAGCTGCTCGGCCATGGAAACCCATTTCATTCAGCTCTGTACGCACTGTTCTTGAGATGGTCAGAAGGCCACATGAAGTTTGGAGGTCTGTAGTGATTGACTCTGCAGAAAGTTGGTGACCTCTGCGCACTATGCACCTCTGTCATTTTACGTGGCCTACCACTTCTGTTATTCCCAATTGCTTCCATTTTGTTATAATACCACTGGAATATTTAGTAGGGAGGAAATTTCATGACTGGGCGGTACCACGCTGGAATTCACTGAGCTCCTGAGAGTGACCCATTTTCTCACTAATGTGTGTAGAGCAGCCTGCATGTCTGGGTGCTTGGTTTAATACACCTGTGACCATGGAAGTGATTGGAACACCTGAATTCAGTGATTTGGATGGGTGAGTAAATACTTTTGGCAATATGGTGTATGTATTGTATGTAGATAATGCAATGTAGGTCATATATACTGTAAGCGCGTGTGCAGTGTGCAGAGTAAGATACATGTTAGCTAGTTATATACAGTATGTACAGTAACTGTAAAGATACGATAGTAATAAGATAGTCTTATGTCTGCATGCAGGTTAGTGATGGAGAAGAAAGAGAGAGAGGGAGCGAAAGGAGCCGAAGGAGACTGACAGGACTGAAGGAGCAGATCTGATGGAGGTTAGTGATGGAGAAGAAAGAGAGGGAGAGAACGAAGCTGAAGAAGACTCACAGGACTGAAGGAGCAGATCTGATGGAGGTTAGTGATGGAGAACAGAGAGAGTCACCCAGCTTATTAAACATGCCTACAGAGCAAAATCTGCCTGATGGCACCAACCAAACCTAAACTGATCTGTACATTTGGTATTTGACTAATATATTTAGGAACTGAAGTGTCTCACATAGAGGAGATGGCACAGCTTGACTTCAGCCTCTTTGCTTTATTTCAGTATCTGTATCTGTAGTAAGTGGATGGATGTGGTGTTTAAGTCATATTAGCTCTGTACTTACGACAGACTACAAAGAGAGCTAGATCTGCCGGATGCCCATTTGACCAAATAGCCATAAACTTCTAATGATGCGTCTGATCCTGACTGCTAGCACAGCAACTGATGTGAAGGCTAATAAATACAGGCATGATATTTAGCTATCTAGCAGTAATGTTAGCCGTTTGGTTTTCACTAAAATAGATTGCTAGCAGAAAAAAAACAGCCCAACCAAAAGCAGTTATAGGTCCACTCACCTTAAAGAAGGAAGTTTTCCCAGAGAAAATTGCTCTCGGACAACCCCTCAAACATTTATGATTTAACCCGGCCCACAAAAAGAAATTTTTTCTACTCACCCAAATAACTGACTGACAGGGAGTTAAACTAATAGGCTAGCGAAAACAAAAATGGTCAATCAATAAAGAAAGGAGTGAGGTGGATTGTGTAAAGCACTGATGGGCATTTCAAACAAATTTGTTGGAAAATTCAATAAAACTCTTTATTACAGTGAGTTCAGGCAGGCCTCAAATATGTCAGGCAAACCCCTGCTAGCATAGCGAGTGACGTAAAAGCAAGTAAATAAAGATATGATATACAGCTTCTACCCAGAACTGTTCTGCATAAGCCCACTAGTGGGGAAAAGAGAAAAAACTAAAGCATTTCAAACAGCCTGCCCTCAAGTATCAACCGTTGTAGTTTCTCAAACGTCCCTCCCACCATCAAGATACATTATCAGGAGGGAGGTTCCCAGTCTGTAAACTAGAACAACAGATGAAGCAGTCATTACATTTTTCACTATGGTTTAAATGCAGAAGCTGGTTTGGACACAGTGAAAAGGTTTTTTTTTAATGTTTTTGATTCCCAGTGCATTTGTTTCAAACAAATTATATTTTTAGAGGTCTGAAGACTGACTGCTTTGCAGGTGGATAACTCTGAAGAAGCTTACACACAGTCAAGTCACATTATTATGACCACCACGTAATATCCAGAGTAACTGCCATGTGCAGCACGGACAGCAGCTAGACGGGCTGAAAGTGACTCGGGCATCTGGAGCCATGCTGACTGCAGGGTGAGTGGGGTAGGATCCATAGAGCGAACAGAACGATCAAGGTGGTCCCACGGATGCTGAATTGGGTTAAACTCTGGGGAATTGGGGGCCAGGGTAGTACTTGGACGTCTTGGTCATGCTCTTCCAACCAGTGTCGGACATATCTAGTTGTGTGACATTGTCGCATTGTCTTGCGGGAAGATCCTATCTGCCCCAGCAAAGACAATCAGCATGTATAGGGGTCTGTGATCTGCAAGGATGGATTCATACCCAAATATACAGCCTATTGCACACCTTATATACCCACCGAGCCAGCTTATGACATGTGATTTCCTTCATGAGCTACGTGCTGCCGCCATCAAAAGTAGGAAGTAGCCATAATAATGTGACTCTGTGTGGCACAAGCTAGTTTGACTTTGGTGCTTCTATCACAGCCTTGGCATGACCTGAATTTGTGCTTCCAAAGTTTGTAGAGTCCTGTACCCTCTCTCCTGTACCTTTGCACACATACATCAATCCACCTATATATATATATATATATATATATATATATATATATATATATATATATATAT
>JAVGWN010003215.1:0-10464 GCA_034552555.1 Semaprochilodus insignis | reverse complement strand
CCGTCTGTCTTTTCAAGTTTTTGGGGGGGTGGGGGTGGGGGGGCAAAGGAAGTGTCTCATTTTTCTCTTTGCAACACCGTTTTCTCTGGCTTCCACGTGATAAAGCCAGTCTATTTTTCTCTACTTTTTTCCCCTCCTTCAGCAAGACCTCTCCCCTTGCTGCTTCTCACCACCTCCCTCCCCCCTTCCCTTTGCTTCTCTCCTCCTCCCCTCCCTCTCTCCCTCCACCCTCTCCTCTCTTCAGCCCAGCTGCCTGTGGAGTTGGACTGGCTCCAGGAGCAGGCAGATGGCTCTGTAATTAGAAGTGCATCTCTCCATTCCCTTCCCACTTCTCCCTGTTAAATCAAATTACAGGAAAAAGAGAAATATCAGTTTGCTGGATTTGTCAGTTCTCCGCTGGGCTTCAGACGACCCCCTCCCGGTACACACGTACACGTGTGCAGTTTTATACACAGTCATACATGGCAAGAGTTCATGGTGGCCTGTCACGTCGTAGCATGATTGTTGTGGTTTTACTTTTTATTTATTTATTTATTTTTTGTGTACTGCAAAAATATAATGCCGCTTCTTGAGCAGAAGAATTACCTGGCCCCTATCTTAGTTTTTAATGTTATTCTTGACGCTTGTGATGTTTCCGTAGGTTCATGTAACAAGAAGACCATACTTTGTTTATACTTTACCATTTCTCAACCCTTCTGTATCCTTTAAGGCCAATTTCTGCGTCTGCATCGAATCTAGTTTGTAGCTCTTAGCCTGACATGCACCTTGCCATAAATTGTAACTACGCATCGTGGCGATGCAGATCGCAACAGCTGTGATCGGTCCGCTTGGTAGTGTTGTCATTCTGCCTTTGCCTGTCTTATCTGACCTTTTTTTAAATTCAGTTGGATGAACCACAGACTTCAAAAGTAATTTTAACTCCAATTCCCAACATAATCCGCTCAGTTTCAGCCGCCATCATTTGTAGAATGCTTAGGAAGTCAACACCGTGCCATAGAAACCCTGTCAGCAGCTGAGTTAATGTTTTGGCTATTTAATTGAGGAGTGACACTGACATACTAACTCACAAGTTTAAACGCTCACAATGGCGTAGGCCACTTGCCTGAGCTCTGTGTTGTGCCCCATTCAAAAAGCAGTCTGAGTTAAAACACATCTTAAAACTTGAATGCCATTGGGCAGCTGAACTGCTGTAGGCTGAAAAAGCGGATGTAATGAATTCTTTGGGTTTTTATGACATTAAAGAATCAATTGATTCAAAGCGGGCCATGTAGATTTTATGGACTGGGGAGTAAACGGTGTGCACCAATTTATTTTGTTTAAATTAAGACTTGCATAGGGCCCCTTAAGGCCGCAAGCTGAACAATCTGAAACCATAAGGTCTTTCTTCTTCTTTTACAGAAAACCATTGTACTTATTGTTTTAATTTATTTCATTTCAAAACACAATCCCAAAGAACCTTCTTTGCAAGTACAAATTGTATAATTGCAAAACTGTATAATTTGCATAGTCAGCTGTACGTTATACTTGTACTCGGTAACTGTCCACAGCTTCCACATAATACCCATTTCTTATCTGTTGTGTTAATTATAGATCTTTTTGTATGTTCTATATGATAATTCGGGGGGGGGGGGGGGGGGAGGGGGAGAATATGGGATGAAATGGGTAACACAGGTTCAGATAGTGCTTTGCTTGATCCTCTAGTATGATAGACGGTGAGGGTTCTTGATTTGGATGAGCTCTGAGGGATGGTGCCCTTTTGTGCGCGCCCACCCTCTCTCGCTCTTGGCGAGAGAGAGAGAGAAAGAAAGAGAAAAGGATGGAGAGAGAGGGAGAGAGGATGCACAGACTGTGCCACAACACGGCTGTGGCTTCTTTCCCAGCATGCTCTGTTCCCAGTCCCTGCCACTTTAGCTGAGGGGGCACTGCGGAAACACTTGCACACGTCATTAGCACAGTAAATAAATAAATATATGAAATAAATCTGGAAGTCCTTGACAAACTCTTTGGGTACTTTTTTTGTTATTCTCAGGGCTGAATAGCTGAAGCATGCACAGCTGTGCAGACAGTACTGTTTAGGTTTTATTGTTTGTTCCCTTGAAATGCAGATGCTTTTGGGTGCTTTATGTGCTTATATATATTATTTATTTATTTATTTTTGGGCCAGGTCTATGCCTCCACGTCTGGTGATGAGTATCCTCGGGACAGTGTAGGATATCCAGGCTCCAAAACGGGTCCTGTGTATCCTGGCTCTTTCTACATGCAAGGTGCGTGCTTTTTGAAATAGTAAAGGAATTGTTACATCCTCTCTTTTAATAGAAAAGATCAATATCCAGAATATTTTGGAGAATATTGAATGTATAGTCTTGCTGTTATAAAGAAAAGACATTTATTTTGTATTATTATTATATTGTGTTATGTTATGTTTTATTTATTTATTTATTTATTTATTTATTTTACAGTTTTAGCATTTAATGACCAGTAGGTTGATAGAAATTGCATTTCATTCACATGCATTGAAATTATGAATGTCTCTTACGAAGTTAAAGATTTTAGGTTTTACCACAACAATGTGTACTTTATTCTGCTGTAAATAATGAAGCAAGTTAGGTTGTGTAATGATTCCTTATGAATCTCTCTTTTGCTGACACAGAAGCCCTGCACCCTTCCTCTGACCCCTGGGCATCCTCCGGACCTCTGAGCCAGTCAGGCTACTCCGCCATGCTGGGAAACTCACCCCACATCAGCCAGCCTGGCTCGTTCACTGCCATTAATCCACAGGATAGGGTGGTAAGTCCTTTTCCTCTGGATAACTTTGTTGGATTCTTTGCCAAATCACAGTGTCTGATTTGAGATGTGATTTTGTCTCTGCAGAAACGCCAACCGCTGCCTCTGTCCCCACAAAACTATCCTCTACCCGGAGCTGACGTCAATGGGTTCCACTCAGGCTCAGGAACTTACAATCACACATCCTCCATCAATGGAGCAGACAGCATTATGGGTATGACTCCTAAACCATTTCTCTTTCAACTGTTTGTGCATACACTGATTGTACTTTCAAGTCACTGTCAGCTTATAGATCAGGTTTTACCCAAATATTCTTTTATTGTATTTTGAAGCTGCCATTGGCATTTCTAAGGCTCTTCTAATGTGCTTATTATGTTGTTGTTGTTATTTCGATATTAAGAAAGTAAATATGCTTATGTATAAACATGCTTATGTATAGATTTTATGTGTAGTTTGTGATGGTAAGAAGATCCTGCTTTAAATAGCCTTCAGCACTGCAGCTAATTACTCATTGTTCATTGTTGTGTGTAGGTTTTTCTACAGCTTGACCATGTTTACAACATGTGTTATTGTGTTAGGTTTGTGATTAAATGGCAAGTAGAAAGCTGTATTTCTTTTACAGGCAGCAGAGGCTCAGCCACAGGCAGCTCGGGTGATGAGATTGGAAAGGCTCTGGCTTCGGTGAGTGAAAATTTTCAATTATTTTTGTATTTATATGCATAACTACTAATAGTGATGAATATGTTGAATGTAATAATGGCTATTGCTTATGCTAGTCAACCAAGTTAGCCACTGAATCATACTTGTTATCATATGTTATTTATCTTAGATCTACCCCTCAGACCACAACAGCAACAACTTCCCCTCTACACCTTCCACTCCAGTTGGCTCTCCCCAGGGCATTGCAGGTAGGTCACATGCACCGTTTCTCTTCACCCAAGCCCAGTGTTCCTCTACTACATTGGTTGTAGATCTAGTTCATAGCATTCCTTAGAATCTCAGTTCAACATTAGTTCTTTTTTCTTTTTTTCCCTTTCTTTCTTTTTTTTAAACTATACATGGTTAATAGTATTGATGAGGAAAGCCTGATCCCAGAGCAGCACTTGGATGCTTGTGAATACATGCTTGGACTGTAAACGAGTGATTACGTTTGACAAAGCTCTGGATTGCCCTCTGCTGTCCCACTGGAGGCACTGCGAACTTGTGCTGCATTCTTGGCTACATTTGTGTTCTTTTCTGTAGGTGCTTCACAGTGGCCAAGATCTGCAGGCCAGACAGCTCTTTCACCTAGCTATGAAGGTGGACTACATGCACTTGTAAGCATTGAGTCTTTTGTATTTCTTGAACCTTTAAACACTGTAACCCCAGTACTTCAACATTTTGTTGTAAAGAGAATTGTAAAAAAAATTGCGTAGAGGAATTGTTTATATTGGTGCGTTTGACATAATCTGCTTAATTACAGCAGAATAAAATGGAGGACCGTCTTGAGGAGGCCATCCATGTACTGCGCAGTCATGCGGTTGGAGGGGCCCACTCGGAAGTGCATAGTCTGCTGGGTGCCGTGTCCTCGTCCGTTCATAACGGAGCACTGGGAGGCCTCTCGCAGAGCTTTCCCAGTGCTGGACTTTCTCTAGGCAACAGACATCCTTCTATGGTAAGGATGTGTGGCTGATCAGAATGCCGTTCTGTATTGAAATTTTCACTATATTATCATGAACACTAAATTATGTCATGTGGCATGTTGGTTCCAACCAAGCAGGATCACAACTGAAATTATTTTAAGGCTGAGACCAATTGATTAAACAAGTAGAATCGAGTAGGCTCCTTGGTTAGAATGAAAACTTCCAGTCACACTAGTGCTTTACTAGCTTAGTTTGGAAGCTCATTGTAAAAGGGCTATTCAGGTCTGGTCTTAACGGGTCTACCACAGTTGGGTTATTTTAGTATGTGGATTAGACAATCGCAATTACTAGGACCAGAGTTGAGTACCCTTGCATTAATACCTTTGCAAAAAAAAGCTTGTATTATAGTACGCAAAGTGTATTAATTGCATTAATCAGAGTAATGTCATAAAATGGACCTTTCCTTGTTTTGCCGGCAGATATCCAAAAATGGGTTTATACATGGTTTATTTTACATGAACATGTCAATGAATGCCCGTTTTGGTAATCATGTTTTGGCCCATGTCCTTAGGGTGCTGGTCACCATGATGACCCTGCATGCCTTCCTCCCAGCACCAGCCTATTACAGACATCCCATGCCTCAGGCACCCCACAGCCTGCAGGAGCACCAGAGGGTTTTAGCAGTGAGTAGAAGCCTGATCTCAACAAATGGGCAGCTTTCACATGTGCACCAAGCTGTTTTGTTGTGCTTTGTTTGTGCTTTGACATTGGGTTTCTGACTGCAGGTTTGCCAGGAGGCATAGCCTCAAACAGCACAGACATCAAGAGGGAAGACAAAGAAGAGGACGAGAACTCATCTGTGGCAGATAAGTCTGAAGATGACAAGAAGGACCCTAAAGCGTCTCGCACCAGAACAAGGTATGTGATCACTTTCTGCTGGTTTTGTGTTTGCTACCCCATACTGGATTCAAATGTGTAGAGAAATGTTTGGAAAAAACTGTTCATGTCTTCCATTATTGGAAACCTGAAGGTTTAAATAATCAAACCTCCAGAAAGTGTGTCAAAGTGTTTTGATGTATTCTTACGCCTCCACAAAGGGCCATACTCGTTTAAGAAGTGCCTGGGCTTATCCCAAACACGCTGCCTCCTCTCATGGTCTTCTCCCCTCCCCTCCCCTCCCCAACTCTCACATTGTTTTCAGAAAGGAGGCGTTTTCCCTCCAGACCCATTCAAGTGTTTCAGACCAGGGAGAAGAGTAAGTCTATCTCCCACCATAGAATGCACTGTTGGGAAGCTTCTGAATCAGGCGGTCCACACTCTGTGTTTAAGAATCGATGTCAATGTATACAGCATACACCCATCATGCTAAACACATTTCAAACAGTTTTGAAGGAATTGTTCCCCAATGCTGGGCCATTTTTACAAGTGGTGCAGACTTTTATGATTTATGATGTTTTAAATGGTTTAAATTGTTGATGCTTGCATAAGCTGTCTGACATACACATGCAAACATCCACTTCTTTTGTTTTTCTTAACCTGCTTTTCACTTGCTGTGTGAACTACAGCGTTGCCTAATTATCATGGTCAGAAAACTTGCTGGTAACAAAGGTAAATGCTTTCCCTCCTTTAGTCAAGATGATGATGATGAAGACCTGCCAGCCGAGGTAAAAATGGAGCGGGAGAGGGAGCGGAGGGTGGCTAACAATGCACGAGAGCGACTGCGCGTGCGTGACATCAACGAGGCCTTCAAAGAACTTGGCCGCATGTGTCAGCTGCACCTGAGCACAGACAAACCACAGACCAAGCTACTCATCCTCCACCAGGCTGTCAACGTCATCCTCAACCTGGAGCAGCAAGTGCGGGGTCAGTACTCACAACATGTTTGTGCCTGAAAAATAAGTCTAAAATGTATGTTAATTTTAAAATTGTATTGCTTACATTTCTAAAGTATGCACAACATTTCATGTATTTTTTTTTTTCTTCAGTTTATGTCTGACAATATCTGTTTCCTTACTTCCCTCTGTCCTTCTCTCCATGTTTTCCTTCAGAGCGCAATCTAAACCCCAAGGCAGCATGTCTGAAGCGGCGGGAAGAAGAGAAAGTTTCTGGTGTGGTGGGTGACTCTCAGATGCAGCTGGCAGGAGCCCACCCTGCTTTGGGAGGAGATGGGCACAATCCTGTCAGTCATATATGATGGTAAGTCTTCAGAAGTTCAAACTAATTAATTTTCTGCAGGCTTATTTTGTTCAAATTCTACTACTTCTTGTTTCTGTACGCTGCCTTTGAAATAAAACCTTTCTTTTTATTATAACCTTGCCATATCTGGGAAAGACCCTTTGATTTAACTTCTGTCTTGCAGATCCAGCAGAGTTTTCTTGGCTCATGGAAGAAGTGGCCTTTTTATCTCTTCCCTCATCCTCTTCAGAGTGTGTGCAAGCACTCGTGTGCATATGTAGACATGGAAAGTGTATCGTCCATGAAATGTAAGAGGTGCATCTTCACACATCCGGAAACACACAAGAGTACTGCCAAAACTGACACAGCCCATTTTACCGCACTCCCGACCATGATTACCAGCGTAAATGTGAAGAACTCTTTCTCTGTTTTTTTTTTTTTTTTTTTTCCTTTTTGTATTTTTCTGCTTCCATGAAATGATGGAACACAGGGATAGTTATGTCGTATCCACTATGGACATTTCCCACCCCACTGCTGAGAGTGAGAAGAGAAAAAAAACTTACAAATGTCTGAATTTAATCAAGGATTTGTGCCTAATTGTTACATTTTATAAGAGACACTGAAGCAAATTGCTTACTTGTGTGGAACAAATCTGTTTGGGAGTTGCTTGTATATGAGCAATGTTTTATGTAGCTTGGCATTCCCTACTTAAAGGTACAGTCTTACATGTGTTGTGAAACCAAACCCATGTGACGTGGGAGAGAACCTGTGGTGCTTCTGGGGACTGCATATCCCGCCATGCCCTGGTTCTGTGGTGGGAGGAAAGCTCACAGACCAGCTGAACTCAACAGACTCTAGTAAAATGATGATTTTTCCATCCGTGCTGAAATTTTTCAGTCATGAAACACGCTTCATAATTCCGTAAGCGTTGTGAGACCTTACACGGGTCCACTGGCCACTTTTCTGCCAGTCAGAGTAATCACACAGCTCATGCATTCACTCGGAAGGTGTCGGTCTGCTCACTTGCAAGTATTTGGTACGTTTCTATGAAATAATTTCCTTTAGATTGCTCCCCTCCTCTCTGACACCAGCTTGCAGTGTGTCGGCCTCATCATTCCTCCTTGTTTCTGCTTTTCTTCGCTCCTATTTAAACTCACAGTGTCGAGCATCTCAGCCTCTTGTCAGCAAGGTGAGACATGCTTGCCCTGTCTGCCATTATAGATGACTGGCGGAACACAAACCCAGCAGTTCTGTCTCATGTTTTTGTCCTTCCAAAATGCGTACCACCGAGATGAATGTTTCAGTTAAGGGCAGAAAAGCATTTCCTTTGAAGAGGGGCATCTTTTACGCAAAGTGGCCCACTCTCACTGATTGTTGCCAAAATACTGAAACCTCGTACATATGTCCACCTCGCACATGCATAAAGGATATTATTTCAACTTGAGCAAAACATAAGAATATATATAGATATAAATAAATATATATATTTTGTTAGTATATACGTTGTAGATTTTTAAATAAAAAATACCACTATTAGTTTAAAGTGCAGAAAGTATATTGTGCAAGTGAGAGAACAGGGACAGGTATGATGAATTGAGTGGAGAAGTACATTTTCAAAACGGCCCCAGATTGTTTGCATAATGTTCAATTCAGGTCCATTCTATTCAGCTATGCTCCACCACCTCAACACGTGGACAATGTTTGTACATGTATCGTTTACTCAGTATTTTGCTGTGCTTAGGCTTCATTTAGTTCTCCTGTCACAAAGGAAGTGAAGGAGCGCTTTGATTCTAATGTTTGAGAGTGCTTGGAGGCCTGTTATGTCAGAGCTTTTGTGATTTTTGTATGTTATTGATAGTTGAATTCTTTCCTTTCATTAGGGAAGGTGGGTAACACAGTATGCCACTGTCTAATTACAATTCCCTTCATATTGAAATGTTCTTATGGAATGACATAGTTATACAGCAGTTATAAAGCAACTATTGCCCAACTTTGTTTCAGTTTTGAATAAGGAACACATTATGCAACTGGTTTTGAATGTACATTCAAATATAGATTATATTCTTGTTTGCTATACACTAAATTACTGCCAGTTCAGTTCATATTAATGTTATTTCATTTCACAATATATATCTATCCATTTCTGAAAAGGAAAAAAAACCAGTTATTTTTGTGTGATAACATGGGTGGTTTGGTGTATGTAAGATAATAGTGTTAATTCCTAATAGGTATGCTGACAGTGGACATATTCACAATTATAGCCGTGTCCATAATGGACACTTGACGCAACAGCAAGTACCAATATTTGTATTCGAAAAGAGATTGTTGTGCATATCAGTTACTGGAAAAAATACATATAATTGACCTTTTTGAACATTTTCAATGTGGCCTTTTCACTCTCCAGACTCGTATTGAGAGTGGTGCCTTATCAGTGCCTGATTTTTTTTTTTTTTTTTTTTTTTTTCTTTCCCTTTTTTTGTAATAGTTATTTCTTTTCTTTTCTTGAATTATACAAAGTAAAGGCACGCCTATGAAGTTTCTCAACTGACATATTTCATTTTTAAGGAAAAAAAAGGAATCAACCTTTCCATAAAGTTGTACATTTTATAATTAGGCCTTTTTGTGTGTTTTGTGAGTAATCTACGGACTCATCTTTTTGCTTACGTGTATAACCTTTATTCCTTGTCTTGTCCCATACTCTCCTGTTTGCTTACCTCTGATGTTGTTTGGTTCTGTATTCTGGTTTCTGTTTTGAAGTCCCCACAATCTACAAAGCACATCAAAATATGGGAGGAGGTTCTTCCATGAGGAGTTTAAACACTAGACTGTTAGCAGTATTCTTTACCACCAGCCAAATGGGCCCCTTCATAATCTTGTCAGTTTTGTAGGACTTTCTGTCACCACAGACTGTTGAAGACTCTGGATTAAAATTTTGGTTCGTATTTTTAAATAAATAATTAGGTTATCTGACTTCTTCAAAAGGAAAAACTGACCTAAACCTGTCGTCTTCTTCTTCTTCTTCTTCTTCTTCTCCTCCTTCTCCTCCTTCTCCTCCTTCTTCTCCTTCTTCTCCTTCTTCTTCTCCTTCTTCTTCTAAGTGATCTTGCCCACAACTCTTGCTGCCGGCATTAGCTCATAGAAGACCNCTCCTTCTCCTCCTTCTCCTCCTTCTTCTCCTTCTTCTCCTTCTTCTTCTCCTTCTTCTTCTAAGTGATCTTGCCCACAACTCTTGCTGCCGGCATTAGCTCATAGAAGACCATCACTGCATCTTCCATTACACCCATTCAAAGCTTTTAAAGCACTGTTTACTAATCTGGTCCCACATGTGAGACACATTACAGCTCAGTGGAGGGAGAGAGAGAGAGAGAAAGCAAGAGAGTTATTTGCAGCCGGCAGTGCTTCAGTCTGGCTTTGAAGCTGCATTTTGGGAGATTTAATGATTTTGTTCTGAATTGTAAGACTGAAACTATTGTATTGTTTTCCAGATATCCCATTTCAAAGCTCTGAAAGCGCTGACAAGCATAAACGGAGCAAAAAGCATTTCAGTTCAGTAGAGAGCAAGTTGTTGTGATGCTTCACGGGCAGTGATTCAGATCTTTTCACACTGCAGCATTAACGATATGTATTCTGTTTATACTTTGGAGTTTTAAAAAAAAAAACAAAAAACAGCTAAAATAAAAAAAAGCACTGCCCAGCTTCCTGGCTTCTCCATCCCGAGACACAACCTTACATAGCCTGGCTTCTTATACTTTCAGTAGGGACATGAACAAAACTGCTGTTGTGTCTTCAGAGTGCCTCCTCGTGTGTGTGTGCGCGCGCGCGTGCGTGTGTGTATTTTTGGTCTCTCTTAATTTGGTCTTCATTTTTTTTATATATATATATA
>JAVGWN010003214.1:0-10465 GCA_034552555.1 Semaprochilodus insignis | reverse complement strand
TGTGGTAGCACCACTCTGACAGGGCGCTGACCTCGTCTCTGTAGGCAGTCTCGTCTCCATCTGTGATGAGGCGTAGGATGGTGGTGTCATCAGCAAACTTGAAGATGATGTTGGACGCGTGTCTGGCTACGCAGTCATGTGTAAACATGGAATAGAAGATCTGGTAGAGGACACGTCCTTGAGGAGCCCCTGTGCTCAGAGAGAAGCTGTTTCCTACTTGATTAGTTATTCAGTAATAACTTATTCAGTAATAACTCATCCAGTGTGCATTGAAATGCTACATACCCCCAAATGCTCAACACCCAAACTTAGACCAGTACTTTATTCACAGTTTACAGTATTTTGGGAATAACAAAGTTAGAACGTGGTAAAAACACGTAGTGGTGCTATAAATAATCATAGGAATGTGTTGTTAGTGTGAATATCTGTTTCATGAGTGAGACTGGGTTATGGGTTATCGGGTATAAGTCACAGTGGATGTCAGATTCTTTAGAAGTTCATTCTCAGTGCGGCAAGGATTGCTCACTTACAGCTCCGTTTATCATCCAAAACATCTTCACTTATACAGCCGACTACAAACTGTCTGAAACTCATACGACACTGGATTCATCGCTGAATCG
Organism: Semaprochilodus insignis; assembly: GCA_034552555.1. Lineage (NCBI taxonomy): Eukaryota > Metazoa > Chordata > Actinopteri > Characiformes > Prochilodontidae > Semaprochilodus > Semaprochilodus insignis. Next base: position 9,845 of record JAVGWN010003214.1, on the reverse strand, counting down.
TTTTATATATGTATCTCCAAAGAAAGAAGTCCGAACTAAACCTTTAATCTCCAAAATGATGGCTTTACATACATACATCTCTTGTAATGTAAGTCAATGGAACCAGACGTCATTCTGAGTCGTTTAGGCCCATGTCTTTTAGCCCATTCGTCATGAAGTTCACCCACAATGTAAAGGACAACAGACATTCTCGGATTATGTCAACAACTAATAAACGATTGAAATAGAGATATGAGCTTTGCATATAGTTCAACAAATGACGTAATCAGACTGGTGGGGATTGTTGTTAGCGATCTCTGCTAGGGTGGAAGCTGCTCTGTACTGACATCTAGTGGTTCTCAATAGAAACGCATTAGCTCTTGTAGAAACCTGTTTAGGGAGCTGCAATGACGTCATTTCCCACTGTATTCCAGTATGGACACAGAATTCCTGTTAATGGTCTGTAAGAATGTTCTGAATAACAATATTCAGTAATAATTATTTAATAATAATTAATTCAAGTTAATTGAGTTATTTCAAGCTCATTTAGTTCATTCAAGTTGAGTTAGTTAATTGAATTTCAAATAAAGGGCTAACAGTGCAAGAATCTGTGTTTTATGCCCAGAAACTTATTATTTCAAGTTCAAATAACTTAAATTAAAGCCACTTTGTGGACTGACTTTGATATGGAAGCCCATTTGTGCCATTAAAAGAAAAAAAGGCCATATAGTAAGTCATAATAATGAGATACTAAGATAATTATAAGATAGATATAAGATATAAAATAGATTCATGATAATGAGATAATACCTCCATCATGAGATGCAAAGTCACAACTATGAGAAAGTAAGTCATAATTGAGAGTCATAATTATGAAATGCTAAGTCATAATTAGGATATTCTGTGTGGTCTTTTTTTTCTTCAAGTGGTGGAAATGGTCTTTCATACATTCATTTAGTAAAATATTTATTAAAATACACCAATTGTAGTCAGTTACACTGACCTTCTAATTTAACCATATATATGTAAGTGACTTGAGGTGAAATAGTTAACTGTAGGTATACTTACTGACTCAGATCTTCTTTACAGTGGTGGTGGTGATGGGAACCAGGGTTCTCCATGTCTAGAACACACATATAGACATTTTATTGACTATCTAAACCACCAGTGAACCTACACGTGCCTTCTGAGTGTATATGGAATGTTGATGATGGAAAATCTGGAAAACCTGGAAATAATAAGTTTTCTTTGGGGGACTATTTTACCTCACAGCGCCCTGCAGCATGTATCCCTCCACCATGAATGGAGTTTAAGGCTGAAATCTTCTCCACACTATCATAAACAGCGTCTCAGACATCAGGCAGCGGATTCAGAACCACCTCATGTAGGAACTTTCTGTGAGGGAGCTTTTAGAGGGGGACGTCTGGTTACCTTCACCACCACTGTCAACAGTCCTGGCTCTAAGTTTATCTAGAGCACAGCACTTCACACCAGACCACTTTGAATTACTGTGTTTACATCTTAACTGTAACTTAATTATGCAGACATTGTAAAAAAAAAAAAAAAGCCGGTGGATTTCCACTTTAATGTCTGTGTCTCTGCTTTGACGGACGGCTGTCAGATGGGGTTGAACTGCAGGCTGGAGAGCTGCTGCAGTCTGGCTGTCTGGAAGAAAGACACCAGCAACGGCTCGGCAATCGACATTTTGCGCATACTGTCTGCCCTTTATCATGCTAACCGTCAGGACTAATGGTGACATGCACTGGGTAATGTGTGGGACTGATGGCTCTGTAAGCCTTGGGTGGTCTGGGCCGTACCTAGTAGGAGGGGGTCACTGCAGAGTCACTGTTTTAAGCCTGACTCGGATCACCACGTATTTCTCACATTCCACCTTGTGGTGTGAAATGCCTTTAGTAACAGGGCTTTCTTTACAAGCAGCCCAGAAGGCTTCTCATGCTCAGTTCTATTTAATTCAGTTCAGTCCAATTCCATTTAAACCCTTTAATAAGGTTTGGAATTATCTGAACAAAATAAATGTTTTATGATATATATATATATAATTTAATTTTCCTTTCAAAGTTGTTTAAGGTTCTAAATTTGGTGCTAAAGCTAGTTTAGCTCTTGGTTTTCTCAGTATTGGTAGCTAGCTAACCTACTTAGGCACGTTAATATCCTAACTTTTTACTTTTAGATGTGAACAGAGTCGTTCAGAGTGGTTTGGTGAGTCAGAACTGTTCACAGTGGTGGTGAATGTAACCAGATGTCCACTCCTAAAAGCTATCTCTCCTCTCTCTCTCTCTCTGTGTGTGTATATATATATATATATATATATATATAGGGGGATAATGGTAAAATAGAGGTAGATCAACTAATAATAAGGCTCTACTTGGCCATATAACAGCCTGCTGGACTGCATCACTATGACCTTAATTAAAAAAATAAAATAAATTTCTTTAAAAGTTTTAATAAACATTTAATACTCTTATAAACTCACACGTTTCTATGCTAAAAAATTAAAGACATTAAAACGTTTACATGCGTCTCAATTCGCTTACATAATTAAACTGAGGACTTTTATTTGTTTATTTGTTTATATTTTATTTATTTATTAAATTTATTATATTTATTATATGTTTATACATATATACATATGCTATTATTTATACATATGAATTATATTATAACACCTATAACAGTATTCTATATATCATAAGCATAAATTACGATTATTATATATGTTTATATTTATATTTATTTCTTTTTGATTTACGCAAACAAGGCATCATACGCTCAACCGCGCAACCCAATAAACCAAAAAAACCCCACACAAATAAATAAATAAACAACCTGATAGATGGATAACGACTGGACAGCGTCCAAAAGCAAACAATAAGACGAGGAGACCCAAAAAAATTGGCGCCTACTTCTTTCCTTTAAATCGCCTGTGCGCTGCGTTCCCTCCACGCACGTAGCAACGTGACGTGAGGCGACGTGCTGACGTCATGACGCTTCCCTCCCGCTCGCCCACCGATTGGCCGTTAGACGTTTAAAGGTATTGTGCCGCGCTCTGATTGGTCGAGCAGCATTTGGACGCGAAATTCAAACGCTTTAGCTAAAAGTGGCGCTCTCCCCCACCCGCCGCCTCAGTTCAGCGCCTGGATTTACCGCGTAGATCTGAGATGTGGAGCTAGGGCGGTCTGTTTCAGACGAGGAAGGGACTTCGAGACCGCAGGGGTCGCGTCGAAAGAGTTTTATTCCCGAGGTAAGATGGTGGAGCTTGTTTAGATTAAGTTTGTGCGGTGTATATTAGCATATATTGCTTATTTGTCCGGGTATTGTTGGCGATATCTAGCTTGGCGCGAGGCTCGAGCTGCCTCCTTGTGCGAATTGCTCCGTTCCACCTTAAATGCTGTAGCAGTTACATTCTGGCGCCGCTGGCGCCAGAATGTAACTGCGGCACCATTTAAGGTGGAACGGGATAATTCGAACAAGGAGCCACATTCAACCCCATTAAATTTTTACTCCATCGTTCATCTGCACCAGTTTACCCACAAATAGCTCAATATTTGAAGGATGCCGTTTCATTTTTCCACACTTTTAAAGGTTCTAATGGTTCTAAATTTGGCGCTAAAGCGAGTTTAGCCCCTAATTTCCTCAGCATTGGTAGCTAGCTAGCTAGCCTGCTTAGGCGCGTAAATATCCTTAGATAGCCACTTAGCCGCTAACTTTTTAGTTTTAGAAGAGATTAAAACATTTTTTAGAATTAAGAACCTTTTAACAATATACAGAAACAGCTTTTGATGTATATTATCCAACCTAATCTAGGCTATAAATGCATCACTACAACAGAGATAGTGGGGCTTGTTGGGAGACCAGCTAGCTAGCTAAGCTAGGCTAAATAATAGCATGTAAACAAGGTGCGGAAGTTGTTTATTAGTTTTATTCCATGTTTTAAATGTGGTATACTAAATATCTGGTGAAGAGTTTTGGTATAGCTAAGCTAATGCATGAGCCTTTTGGGAAATGGTGGCTGATACACATGTGGTAATGAGCTAGCTCATAATTTAGTCATTTATTTATTTATTTATTTGTTTGTTTGTATATGGGCATGGTGGCTTCTGTGTGTGGTAATTATGTAGCTTGTTTGTTTGTTTATTTATTTTATGCTGTTGCTAAAGTGTGGTAATAATAGTTGATTTAGTTGTCTTTTTTAAAATGGTGGCTATGCATGTGGAAATTATCTAGCCTTTTGTTTGTTTGTTTGTTTTTGGCTGTTGACTTCATTTGACAGCTCGATGTATGCTCATCGGTGTTGTCATTCTCTGTTTTGCAGTTTTTGGACTTCCACTGGGACCACAAAAGTCCACCAATATGAAGTGTGTTGCCCGGACTAAAGGTTCTGCAGGTTCTCTCCTTGCAGAAAAGGATAAGATTGAGCTCCCGGTGGAGGTAAAGGGCCAAACAGCACCACCAGGGGCCACTAGCCCAGGGCAGGTCACACCTGCCATCTCCCGCCATGCAGATGACCCTCCAAGAGGCCCTCACAATAAGGAGAACCGGGAAGAGCAGCGCAACTCTGCCGACGTGCCGTCTGACGACGAGGTCATCCTGAGTGGCTCAAGTCTGGCGGAGGACAGCGGCTACCTCTCCCTCCAAAACAGCCAGCTAGAACACGTGGACTCGGACTCTCACCTTATAGAGACCTTGGAGACATGTCCAGAGCAGAGGGTGTCCTCAGATGCCCATTCAGACTCTATTTCTAATTCCTCTTGCCTGCCCGTACTGAAGTTCCAGGAGGACGTGTGCAAAGCGCTGGCAAAGAGCTACAGAAAGAGCCAAAGCTATGACTGGACGATCATTAGCAGGCTAGCTGAGCTCCACGGCCTCCATCATGTCATTGGAGGGAAGATGGGGTTGGAGCATGTGGACATTCTCTGTGGTCTGCTGAAGAAGGACATGAAACACATCCTCACCAGGATCCTGAGCCTTTTAGGGGAATGTGACTTAATCAGGTAGGTTCACGTTAACACTGGTTTTCCCGTCTCCAGTCTCAGCTGTGGATTTCAGTGTGCCCTAAAAGTTTGCTCTCTTTTTTTTTTAAACAGCTGTAAGAAGGTGAGCAAGACGTGGCGGAAAATCATTTGCCAGGACGAAAGAGCTCTTCAGAGGTGTAAGAACGCGGAGAGAATGCTGAGGGTGAGTAGTAATGTCATTGATGAGTGCAAAAAAGAATAAAGTGGTCTTGGGTGGTCTTCTCTGATCTCACTGTCATCTTCATGTTTGCTTGTAGGACTCGGGAAGGTCCATGGGCTCTCTATCCAGGGACTTCTGTCTTAGCCGGGTGGTGTTGTCTTGCTTGCAGACAAGAGTAACCTCCTCTACCCCTGTCCACAAAGCCAAGAAGACAGATGGCACACCCAAGACGAGCCGGTTTGCAGAGTTTCATGAGGTGTGCATAAATATTCATTTTTGCTTAATTAAAGGGCTTGGTGGAATGTCTGCATAGCCGTTGCAACAGGCATTCAGTTTTCATTATGCACGTGGATTTTTGTTTGTCATGAAGTCCAAGATAGGCACACAGCCTTCCTCAGCTTGCTAGTGCCATTCTTGCCACCAACTTGACAGCAAAATGAAGTACTACTTAGCAAATGAGCTACATAATTTCCATAATCGGACTACATTTACTTTAGCTGATGCTCTAATCCAGAGCAACTTACAAGGCTAACCGTACTACAGGTAGGCCAATGTAGTGTTGGGAGTCTTGCCCAAGAACTCTTATTGGTGTAGCACAGCACAGTCGATTGAACCCCACTCTCCTACACATGGTGGTAGCTCACTGGCAAATAGTAGTGTTATCCGTTGTGCCACACCAACCACCTACACTATAGAGCCACAAGTTCATGCCATATGGCGTCACTGTATGTACCTGGCATCTCTAGTTTCTCAACCCCTCGGCGCTTTATTTTATTATCATTATTTTTGTCCACCTCTACTTGAATATGCCTAGTAACGTTCCTGCTTGGCTTGAGCAAGGAAATCTCCAAAGTGTGCTGGATGTCGTCCCTCCAGTGCCAAAATTGAGTACCCTTGGTATACAGCTAGGGAGAACACTGCCACTGAGTCTTTCCTCAAACTGATATTGACATTCTGGGTATTGGACGATACTGAGCCAACCTTTCTTCTTGGAAATCCAGTTAGCATGGCCTTGTACCGTGTTGGTGCTATTTCAGGAAAGACTTGTTACAGGCGTGGGTCGGGTTCCAGCGTTTTCTGCTGTTGTCAGCTCTGTGCTGTGTATGCAGTACGGATAGTGGCGGGGACAGTTATCTTAAAGGCACAATTCGAAAGAGTGCAGTTTTTTAAATCACGAGCTGCTGTTTAAACTAGTTCCTACATGAAGCCGAGGAACATTGGGATACTTCAGAATACACAATTTCATGTTATGTGAAACATCTGATCTGCTGGATCAGAGAAAAAGAACCAGTAGCCCTTTCATTGGGGTGTATATATATGCATGCACGTGCGCAAATAAAGAATGAAATGCAGTTAAATGGGACTGTATGCATGTAGTCTGTGTTCTACAAGTAACGACCATATTCAACATGCGTTCAGAAAAGCATGTTTCATATTGGGACATGAAACATCAAATATGATCACTTAAAAGGTGGAACATAACCCAGTAACTCAGTGCTTGTGAACTGTCTGTGGTTGAGACGCTGAATTATTCAGCCAGTCGAGTTGATGGACAATGATGGACGTTTAAATCTCCCAGTACTGTATAAACAGAAGATGGATGGCTTTCTTCAAGTCACTTGGTGCTTCCTTTTTTTGAAAAGCTCTGTCTTTCTGCCTTGAAAGATTCTCTGTCCAGCAGGAGGCGCTAGACACTGAGCTGTACCCTCTTATCAATGACTAATTTATCAATTTAATTCATTTATTCTAACGATTCCTTTTTGCTTTTTTCCCACCAGGCTACGAAATCGCTAAAAAGCCACGAGGCTCTGAGATGTTGCCGGCTCTGCGGTTCACCAGCACGGTTCGACTCTGCCATGCAAAGGGCCGTATGCATGCGTATTAGCTGTGCCTTCGACTTCTGCTCGCAGTGCCAGTCGGCCTTCCACGGCTCCTCTCCCTGCCAGCGGGGCATGATCCGGGCGTCGCCGCGCTCCCAGACTGTTCCTGTCGCAGGTTCTGCCCGGAGTAAACGCAGCATCCGGCGGCTCTGAGCTCCACCCGTTGCACAGTTGTTTAAAAAGAGAAGAATGGAAGAGACGCTGCCTTTACCTCTGAAGAGACTTTTATGAACCTCTTTTTATCGTACAGACTTTTATGTCTCGCTGTTACTCAGCATCCGCAATGTGAAGTGATGTGGGTCACTCTGTCGGTGGTCCTTGCACACGTTTGTAAAGTACTATCATACTGAATGCCAAAAAAAGAACCTGAGAGGATCGCTCAGCCTTCTCAACATGTTTTATAAGATTTTTATAGATGTTGTAAATGTTTTAATGAACTGATGAGTGTGTCTACCATGTCCATGCGAACTGTAAATATTTACATGGCTGAATAAAGAGTCCTATATTTTTAAACTTGTGCTCACTGAAAGTCTTGAAGCTTGTTGGTGTTCAGGCTGTTCCAGATGCCTTTTCACGGCGCAGTGTAGTGTATTAGGTCCTCAACCCGTTTAGTCTATTTTTGGTAATTTATCATATTTTTCAAGGCTAGTCTACTGCAACTTGCTCCTGGGTGGTCTTCCTCTATGGGCCATCAGACCCATGCAACTGGTCCAGAATGCAGCAGCTCAACTCATCTTCAATCTTCCCAAGTTCACCCATGTGACTCCACTGCTGTGCTCCCTTCACTGGCTTCCTGTAGCTGCACCTGCATCGGATTTAAAACTCTGATGCCTACAAAGCCAAGAACGGACCAGCGCCTCCCTCCTTATAGCAATGGTTAAGAGTCGATCTGTACCTCAAGCCCTTCGAGCTTCAAGTACAGCTCGACTGTATGACTCGACCCGCCATCCCTAAAGATGCGTGGCAGACGAGCGTCCAGACTCTTCTCTGTCCTGGAGCCCAGATGGTGGATTGAACTTCCACTGGTGGTCCGAACAGCTGAACCTCTCGCAGTCTTCAAGCGCAGACTGAAGACCCGTCTCTGTGTAGAGCACTTCAGTGAGTGAGCACTAGTAGATGTGGATGTTGAAATACTTTGTTTCTGCACTTACACTGACCAGAACCTGTCTCCTCTCTAGGTATGAGTGCTGGGCTGGGGTTGCCAGGTAGTGCACTTATGCTTTACATATGTCTGTGTTTTGTTCTCTCTAGGTATGAGCGCTGGGTTGGGTTGCCAGGTAGTTCACTTATGCTCTATACATGTCTGTGTATTGTTCTCTCTAGGTATCAGCACTGGCCCTTGTTCGGGCAGCGTCTGAGCTCAGGATGAGTTTTAGACTTTAACCTTCCTATACTAGCTGGGAATCATTATCCGACAGAACACTAAGCCCGGTTGTAAGTCGCTCTGGATAAGAGCGTCTGCTAAATGCCTTAAATGTAAATGTAAATATTTAATGTTTTCATCCAGCTAATTTAAATTTAAGGGAAAAACAGCATGACTGAACACAAAACAGAGCTTTTAAAAATAGCTGGTTTAAATATCCCACGTTCTGTTTATCATACAGCAGAGCTGCTGGAAAAGCCAGGATAGACCAGCAGGGAAGGGCACCAGCATCTATTGGATACTGATCCTACCGTACTGGGTGACCAGCATAAACCGCATGTGCTGCTGTTTCACCGGGGTCCATAACTATGGCCCTGTTTGTCCAGGTGGTTATTTTGGGCTGTAAAGCGTCCACCTCCACCAGGTTCCTCACTTCACTCTGGGTCTTGTATTTGTCCACTGGTCTTCTGTACAAGGCTACTCACATACGTCTACACTCACATATAAGAGCAGATGCTCACCTTTGTAGCAGTGAAAGACCACATGATCGACTTGTTTAGGTGTTTTTGTTCTGAATGGTGTGAAATACAGGGGGTCCTGAGCGTCCAGGACACCCTAATTAACCTCCTGGACCCCCTGAATGTCTCAAAATCAAAACTCTGGGGGTCACTGGGGCAAATACACTGTACAAAATCCTAATTTTACAGAACATATCACTACATTATTACAGTTTTCTGTTTATTAGCTATATATGAAACTGTAACAATGACGGACCTTCTCCGTAACGTGACAACCCGACTGTTATTTTACAGACAATCACAGCAAAAACAAATTACATGTATTTGTTATGTTATTATAAAGTTACAGCATTATTTATACAGTGTTTTTCTGTTTAATTCCATTTATTAAATATGAAGATTTATACGAAACCCACATCACCCATGTACAAAATGGAATTCCCCCTGAAACCTAATAACTGGTCGTCCCACCGTTAGCAGTAACACCTGCCATCATTGCTGTGGAAGAGCTTTCAGTCCTTTCAATTCCCCTACGTTAGAGTACGCCTGATCCAGTGGTTTTCCAAAATTCCTGCATAAGTAAACGGTTGAGATGTAGACCGTCCGTCAGTGCTGAAAGCTCAGTTTTGGAGTGAGTTCTCTTGTTCTGTTATTTGTGTAGCAGCTGTTTAGTCGTCAGCTTTAAATTAAACCTGATTGCTCTGTCAGAAGTTTAACTGACCTGCTGCTAAACTGGATGTCCTCACTGGATAGTGTTATTATTGTATTAGCATACTGCTGCTGTCTGATGACTGTACCTCCAAAACGATAACTGTACAGTAGCAGACACAAACCTTATTAACCTTTAAAGTTAATGTAAAAAAACCAGTTTATTGGAGGTGAATCTGGAGCATTTCTATAGGCCTATATATT
>JAVGWN010003213.1:0-10465 GCA_034552555.1 Semaprochilodus insignis | reverse complement strand
GCACTATGCTCATTTAAACACACTACCTAAACAAAGCGTTGTGCCTGAAGTACAAGAACCATGGTATTAAACCCAAATCCCAAAAATATTAAACACTGAACAGGACTCTCTGGAGCAGCCGTGCTAAGGTCACCATGTTCAAAGCCAAGCATCAGCTGGAGGGGTATAAAGCCCCCCAGCACTGGGCTGTGGAGCAGTGACACTGTGCTCTCTGAGTGGATGGAGCACCATCCACTACCTTTGGGATGAGCTGGAGCGATCCAGAACTGAACTGATCATTCAACATGACCTCCTCACTAATGCTCTTGTGAATGCTGAATGCAATCAGATCCCCACAGCAATGTTTTAACATCCAGTATAAAGCATTCATAGAAGGGTAGAAGGTGTTACTGCAGCACCAACTCCCTATTAACACCTTTATTTTCAGAGTGAACCTTCAACTGGCTACTTATTTGAATTTCCCGTTCCACCTTAAATGCTGCAGCAGCTCCATTCTGGCGCCTCGGTATGCAGCATTTAAGGTGGAACGGAAATTTCGAATGAGAAGCCCATTTCAGCCTGGTGGCTTACTCACGTTCATGCTGGTTTTGTAGACTTCTCAATAACCGTACGGAGCTCATCACTCCTCCTGCTCTCCTTGAGGACGCCGCCATGTTTAGTGCTGAACACGTGTGCGTAGGACGGAGGCCACCGAGGGACAAAAAGCGAGAGGCACATACTGTCTGCGTTTCTATTGCATGAAAATGTGTGAAAGAAAAACAAAAAAAAACAAAAAAATAAATCAACAAAATGAATAAAATATGCGTGATAGGGGTAAACAATAGCATTAAATATATAATGGCAAATTATATGAAATTTATTATGGCTCTGTCTAGCCTAAAATAAAGGAACCGTGAACGTTCACGTGCAATGACGTATATTGCCCGTTAGATGTCACTGTTGTCACGCAGTGGCGCCCAACAGAGAACTCATCCATTCCTTTGCCTTTATTCTGGAATAGAAAGAGTTGGTGTTTCTAATAAAGTGGCCAGTGAGTGGGAGTACAAAGTTGGTGTTTCTAATAAATGGCCAAAGCGTAGACGTATAAGGTAGGCATTTCTAATAAAATGTCCGGTTAGTGGAAACAGAAGGTCGATGTTTCCAATAAAGTGACCAGTAAGTGGAAGTACAAGGTGAGTGTTTCTGGTAGAGTGAACAGTTAGTAGATGTACAGGGTTGGTGTTTCTAATAAAGTGGCCAGTTAGTGAAAGCTCAAAGTTGGTGTTTCTAATAAAGTGGCTAGTAACTGGACATACAAAGTTGGTGTTTCTAGTAAAGTGGCCAGTTAGTTTAAGTGCAATGTATGTTTCCAATAAAGTGGCCAGTTAGTGGAAGTATAAAGTAAGTGTTTCTAATAAAGTGGCCAGTTAGTGGAAGTATAAAGTTGGTGTTTCCAATAAAGTGGCCAGTTAGTGGAAGTATTAAGTTGGTGTTTCCAATAAAGTGGCCAGTTAGTGGAAGTATTAAGTTGGTGTTTCCAATAAAGTGGCCAGTTAGTGGAAGTATAAAGTAGGTGTTTCTAATAAAGTGGCCAGTTAGTGGAAGTATAAAGTAGGTGTTTCTAATAAAGTGGCCAGTTAGTGGCTGTACAAGGCCGATGTTTCTAATAAAGTGGCCAGTTAGTGGAAGTATAAAGTAGGTGTTCCTAATAAAGTGGCCAGTAAGTGGAAGTATAAAGTAGGTGTTTCTAATAAAGTGGCCAGTTAGTGGCTGTACAAGGCCGATGTTTCTAATAAAGTGGCCAGTTAGTGGATTTACAAAGTTGGTGTTTCCAATAAAGTGGCCAGTGGGTGGAAGGATAATGTGCGCTCTCTGCTGATCTCAGAAAGTTCCAGGCTTTGGGACCAGGGGGAGGTCTCTTCCAACAGGTAGTCAGCGCTGAGCACACACGCGTACACACACACGCGCAGCGCGTTCCTCCAGAGTCTCAGTGAGGTGTCCGCGGGAATGAGCCATGGACTCGGGCATCAGCTCAGTTCGTCTCGCGCCTTTCCCTGCCTGACCGTCCCCTCGCGCTCCAGCATGTCCGGCCCGGATGCCTCCTCCTCAGGCAGACAGCTCGCGCTCTTTTTGGGAATAACGTGCCTGGCCATCTTCAGCAAGACTTCTGCGGAGTTCTCAGGTTAGACAACGTGCTTCTCCCTCTCAGCCTCTGCTCGCGTGCCTCAGACCGCGCTCGTGCGTGCGCGTTCATAAAGCGTCTTTAACGGTGGCTTTCCGTCGGGACGCGTACTCTTCTAGAAACATGCGCTAAATCACATGGTGGCTGCTGCTGCTGCTTCACTCCTTCTCCAGCGAGAGAAGCTCACCAGCGGGCTCTGAGGCACCTTCCTCAGCCTGTAACTAACTGCACAAACAATCTCTCTATCCTCATTAAAGCCCATAAACTAAAGCCTCTGTGCTGATTTAAATACGTAAACAAACGGCTCCATCCTCATCTAAATACGTAAACAAGGCATCCTGCCTACATTTAATTACGCAATCAACCCGTTCTGTCCTCATTTAAATACGTGAAACATTCTAAACTCGTTTAAATACGTAAACAAAGGACCCCGTGCTCATTTAAAAGCCCTCCATACTTGTTTAAATAATTAAACAAAACATTACATCGCCATTTAAATACATAAACAGGGCGTTACGTCATCACTCAAATGCGTAATCACGGCATTCTGTGCTTATTTAAATACAGACCACTTTATTGACTTATTTAAATCCTGAATGAAACTGTTTTATCCTTATTTAAATAAACAAAGTATTCTGTGCTCATTTAAATACATAAACAAAGCGTTATGTCTTTATTCAAATACATAATCACAGATTTCTGTCCTTATTAACTTGCTAATAACATGACATATAACCATTTAAGTACTTAATTAACATGCGCTGTTGTGCTCATAAGAATATATAAACAAAGCATATATATGTGTGTGTGTGTATTAAAATGCATATAAAAATTACATATTGTCATTTAAATACCAAACTAAAGTGCTCTATGCTCACAGAATATATTTGAATATATAAACAAAGTGTTTTGCCCTTATCTAAATATATAAACAAAACATTCTACCTGGATTTAAATACATAAACAAAGTGTTATGTTGTCATTCAAAGACGTAATCACAGCTTTCTGTGATTAAAGTGCTCTGCACTCATTTAAATATATAAACAAAGTGTTTTGTCCTTATCTAAATATGTAAACAAAGCATTCTGTTTGGCTTAATACACAGAAAAAAACAGAAAAAAAATGTTTATCCTCATTTACATATATAAACAAGATGTTTTATGCTTATTTATATATGTAAAGTGTATATTTTCATTTAAATACACAAAACAAAGCAATCCACCCATCATCTAAGCATACACAAAGTTTTCTGTCCTCATTTAAATACTTAAACATAGGATGCTATATACCTTTAAATACTTAATCAAAGCATTGTGACCTTATTTATATACTGACTATGTTTATATTATTAAACCAAACATTCTGTTGCTATTTAAATGCATAAACAGAGCGTTATGGCTTCATTCATATACATAATCACAGCTAAATATTATATAATAAAATATTATATGCTCATTAGAATACATAAATGCACTATGCTCATTTAAACACACTACCTAAACAAAGCGTTGTGCCTGTAAAGACATACACAGCGCGTTCCATCCTCATTTACAGTATATAGAGAACCTGGCGTGGCTGCGCTGTGCAGTGTGGAATCTGTCTGCCAGGCTTGCAGGGCCTAGGGTAGAAAGAGAAGGAGTAATCTTCAGCTCCTGATGAGGGTAATGTTGGAGATGATGAAGTGCTGAAGCAATGACAGCTCTGCAGTGAGAGCCATCCAGGTTGTGTCTCTGAGGTTCAATTTCAGGTTGAGTCACTGAGGTTTCAGTCTGGGTTGAGTCTCTGAGGTTGTAGTCTGGGTCAAATCTCTGAGGTTCCATTCTTGGTTGAGTTTCTGAGGTTCACTTCCAGGTTAAGTCCCTGAGGTTCCAGTCTGAGTTGAGTCTCTGAGGTTCAATTCCAGGTCAAGTCTCTGAGGTNGGGTCGAGTCTCTGAGGTTCCAGTCTGGGTACAGTCTCTGAGGTTCCAGTCTGAGTTGAGTCTCTGAGGTTCAATTCCAGGTCAAGTCTCTGAGGTTCCTGTCTGGGTCGAGTCTCTGTGGTTTGATTTCAGGTTGAGTCTCTGCGGTTCCAGCCTGGGTCGAGTGTATGAGGTTGCAGTCTGGGTCGAGTCTCTGAGGTTCCAGTCTGGGTACAGTCTCTGAGGTTCCAGTCTGAGTTGAGTCTCTGAGGTTCAATTCCAGGTCAAGTCTCTGAGGTTCCTGTCTGGGTCGAGTCTCTGTGGTTTGATTCTGGGTTGATTCTCTGGGGTTCCAGTTTGGGTTCAGGCTCTGAGGTTTGAGTCAGGTCGAGTCTCTGAGGTTCCAATATGAGTTGCATCACTGAGGTTCATGTCTGAGTTGAGTTTCTGAGTTTCCAGTTCGAGGTCCAGTCTGGTCAGAGCGTCTGAAGTATGAGTTTGGGTTGATTCCCCGTGGTGTGAGTAAAATCTCAAGTCTCTGAGGTACAAGTCTGAGTGGAGTCTTTAAGGTCCAGTCCGGTCAGAGTGTCAGAAGTTCGAGTTTAGATTGATTCCATGGGGTGCGAGTCAAATCTCAAGTCTCTGAGGTACAAGTCTGAGTATAGTCTATAAGGTTGTGTCTTGAGTCTATGAGGTTCTAGTCTGAATAGAGTCTTTTGAGGTTCGAGTCCGGGTTGACTCCCTGAAGTTTGAGTCTAGAGTCTCTGCTGACCATCTGATGTGATTGTTCTCATTACAGCCATGGCCTTATCAAATGTATCTGATCTAGAAGCACACGTGAAGATGGCTCAAATCTGAGTAAAAACGCCCAGACAGGTAAAAAGCCTGTACTGTGCCCGTTCCACCCTGTGAACGTATTTAGGAGCCTAAATAAGCATGCGGTGTAAGCTGAGAGCTTTTAGAAGATCACACTTGCCATCCACACTGAACCTGGAGTTAATTGCCTTAAATCTCTTAACGTTCAGCTCAACAGACAAATAAGTGCTTTGGGTTCATCGGGTCCAACAGTTCCTTTTCTTTAAAGCGCCCGTGTCCTATACTTTTCTTGCTTTTTTATTTTTCCCCCCATGAAGCCCCTTATGGCGTTTATGTGGACCTGTGGTCCGTGTGGCTTTTCTAAGGGCTAAAAGAAGTTTCTGCAAGTGCTTTTTGGCTTTCAGGCCAGGCAGAAAAGCTATTTCAGAGAACGGCTGCATAGTTGGATCCCTGTCCGAGGCACTCTAAGCCAGGGCTGGTTCCCTAGGGACCAGAGAATGCTCGTCTGATTGGCAGGTGCTTGGTCTGGCTGAAGCAAGTAGCTGATGGAGACAGAACATCTGTTGCTGAGAGACCAGCTTGAACCGTAGCCCAGAGGGTCTTACTCAGACTCAGGAACAGCATCCTTTGTGTGGGGCAGTTTGCATGTGGACAGTACTGAGAGGGACCCGCCGGGGTGCTACAGTGAAAGCTGAGGTTTCCTTTAGCTATACAATGGCTGTTAAAGGGTCAGAAGGTCAAATGAGGTCAACCCATTTTAAGGCTCCCACCCCCGCAAATGACNGTAAATACAGTTCACATATAATTCCCGGTTCTTTGATTACAGTGCAAAAGTTCACCTTTCATTCATTTACTTTCCAGCCAAAACGGTCATTAAAGCTGCACTACGTAAGATGTCATGGTTGAAACTGAAAGAAGTGTCATTACTGAGCGAGGAGAGATGATAAGTGTGCTGCTGGAAGCGGATATGATGACAATAGCAGATAACTCAGTACTGGTTAGCACACGTTACGGGGACTGTTGGCACACTATATAAACAGGACACAGTGTAAAGGATGAAGCAACAAACTGAAGTAGTCAAGAGCTTTTAATGTAAATCCATCCGATATATATTTAGGGGTATGTTGGCAAGGACCTGGCGATGCAATACATACAGGGGTTACGATTTGATGTATTCTGATATATTGTGATGCTGTAAGCAAGGTGACACTGGGTTTTTTGCGAACCTATACATTATCACAAAACCAAACAAAATCTATAAATATATTGCAATATTGTATAAGACAATGTAAAAATAATTTGAATACACCCTATGGGGTGAACAAAAATAAATATTGCCCATGTCGCCCAAAACGGCAAATTTACAGGAGAGGGCAAAAACCTAATTTAATTTTAATCTAAGTCAGTAGAAACAGACCTTTTCCAAGCAAAATTTCACACCATGTACATGGCAGCTGCTGTGTTCGACAAAAATTGAGATATATGTTGTTCTTTGGACAGCGATGATTTGTATTTATGTCAGGCACACAGAACTTGACACGACGCAAGCAGAGCTAAACACAAGAGGAGTTTTATTCAGATCAAACAAGCCGGCAAACAGAATCAGAAGGGAAATCCGAGAGAATGGTCAGAAAACAGAGGAGGAGTCAATAACCAGCGAGAATAGAGCAGACAGAGCTAAGAGAGAGAGAGAGAGAGAGAGAGAGAGAGAGAGAGTCAGAGACGAAGGGAAGTCAGAACCAGAAATAGCGATAGGACAGTCACAGGGACAACGCTCGGAATTGTAAACTGAGTGTGTGAGAGGGGTTTATATACAGGTGTGTAAACGGTGTCAGGTGAAGCTAATCAAAACTCAGGCGAACTAGACCGTGACTGATTGGATGACTGGGGACATGTGACGTCATCAGGTAGTGCACTCTGGGAAGTCTGGGAGATCGGCGGTGTCAGGGAGACCCGGAGGCATGACAATTTACTTATATATCTGAAACATACTGGAATATATATATATAGCAGGCGGTTATATGTCAATGTAACCAGACTTTTTGCGCCATGCATCATGAAATCTATACAAAATCTATCTATCTATTTAAATTTTTTTTTTTTTTTCTGGTTCCATCGACTTACATTAAAAGTAAGTAGAGTGTTATACTGATCTGATTGCAGTTCATCTCTAGTGGAACAGTTCAGGCCCCAGCTACCCTGCACACTGCTGCTCATCTCCATGAGCTCTGAGGATTATAATGCGGTCTGAGATCAGACTGTCAGAAATCAGAGCAGATCTTCCCCTCCTTTATAGAGATAGGAAGAAAGAAGCTGCACTGTAGACCTGTAGATCCCCCAGGCTTAGATGTCCCAGGACTCAGGGGTCACTTCTTAACAACAGGACGAGGAAGGAAGAGCCGGTGCTGTCTGACTTAAAGAGAGTTCCGGAGGTGGAACCTGATATCCCTGCCTTCTGTCTGTTTGAAAGACCCCCCTCCAACCGTCCTCCTTGTTCTATGCCCCCTCACCCCCCTCCACACACACTTTCTTTCTCTTTCATACACACACACACACACACACACACACACACACTGCCCGTCAGAGGTTTGGGAACAGACAGCTTTTCACCCTGTTTTAAATACAAATGATTAAGTTTTCTTTGCGGGTTCTTAAGCAGGTTTAATTACAGCGAACTGCAGGAGGGAGCTTCATACAACATAATGATGGGTTTTTTTTCTGTGACTAAAGTTAGTCCGAATCTGATTTTGGGACAATATTTGAAAAAAGGNGGGAGCTTCATACAACATAATGATGGTTTTTTTTCTGTGACTAAAGTTAGTCCGAATCTGATTTTGGGACAATATTTGAAAAAAGGAAAATGATGACTACGGTCATGTAATTGCACAACTTCATAATGTCACTGGAGCTGGAGGCAGGAGGAGAGCTGGCTGCAGGGGAAGAGCTCGGGGCAGGAGAAGAGCTTGGGACATGAGTAACATTGGAGTTCATTGGAGAGTAGTGTTGGTAGTGTTGGAGGCAGGAGGAGGGCAGGAGGCAGGGGAAAAGCTCGGGCAGGGGAAGAGCTTGGGACATGAGTAACATTGGAGTTCATTGGAGAGTTGCTGGAGGCAGGATAGTTATACACTCATCATCAAAAGAATAGCTGCACCCAGAAGGAGCTGTGGGATTGCAGTGCTGTTGGGAAGGAAGATAAAGGTTACCAGGAACAATAACTGATGATAGATTTAGACTGATATGATCAATATTTATTGATCTACACATACAGAAGTAGTGTCTCTCAGTATGGCGTCGGGTTGCCATGTTCGCTAACGCAGCATGCCAGACGTCTTGGCATGGAGTTGTAGAGGTTCCTAATGGTGTCCTGTGATAATCCATCCCATGCAGCTTTTGAGTCACTCCATGACAGTCTGGCACATGTCGTGTCATTGGTGTCGGGGAGCCGTGTTAAGGGGAGTCGTCATAACGGTCCATGTGCATGTAGTCCTGCATCTTGCAGGCGTGCGGTGCTGGCACTAACAGGATGACTCATGGAGGCATCACTGCTCAATGAATGTCCGCAATCGTGGCTGTTGGGTCAGCCAGGTACAGCGATAAGACCCTTGCTTACGTCACATGCAGTGTGAAACTTGAATCATTAGCATGTCTCACGATGTCAAACCTACCCACCAAGTTTCATTCCTGTCAGTTGATTCCGACAGGAGTATTCAAAAGTATGCAAGCTGCATGGGAAGGATTATCGCAGGACACCATTAAGAACCTCTACAACTCCATGCAGAGACGTCTGGCATGTTGGGTTAGCTATACTGAGAGACACTACTTCTGTATGTGTAGCTCAATAAATATTGATCATATCAGTCTAAATTGATCATCATTTATTGTTCCTGGTAACCTTTATCTTCCTTCCCAACAGCACTGCAATCCCACACCTCCTTCTGGGCTCCGGCATTAAACAGTGTGTTTGTACCCATTTCATGTTGTAACTATACACAAGGAAGCTTTTAGAGGTGGACGTCTGGTTCCTATCACCACCACTGTGAACAGTTCTGACTCCGGAACAGACCGTTTCACACCAACCCACACCGAATGACTCTGAAATGTAGGAATTCTGGTGGAATTCCACTTCTCTTGTATGGGTTGCGTGCTGCTGCAGTAAACTTTGCACACGTATCCTGGCAAGCCTTCTTTACGTTTAAACACCCACGCTGTACCGAGGCAGGTGAGCTCTGTCTGAGCAGATCCTCTCGGCTCTTTGTTTTGTCTGCTGAGGTGTGTATGTCTGTCTGGAGCGATGGGTGCTTAGACACCTCTCCTAACCACACACACACGCGCGGGTTGATCCGTGTCCTCGTAATGCTCATCCACATACAGCAGCCATCTCAAACTTTATTATATTTTACCTTCGGTCAGACGCGCACAGCCGCACAGACCAGCAATTTGACTTTATAACACACCTAGTAAATAACAGACGGTACTGTGTGAAAGTCTTAAGCGGCTGAGAAAACTAGCTTCAAGCTATTCTACCAGTAAAAGCCCTGCATGGCATTACAGTAAACACAATCATACGTACAGTACAAACAGTTTGTTGGTTAAGAGGTGCGGTTAGAAGACCACAGATGTGGTTCACGCAGTGCAAAGACATACCGTTGCAATCTATCAGAAAGACTAGCAGCTATTCTGAAGTTTCCCAAGCTAACAGGCTAACCCGGATAGCAAGCATAGTATACAGTATATCAGTCTGCTGGCTTGATAAGGCTGATACCCCGCCGACTGCATGCCACTGCTGGTCCGTGCTGGGACCACCTAGATTATTGTCTAGCGTACAAGATCTAACTAGTTCTTAATCTCCTCAAACAGACTCTAAATGCACAAGGACTCTTATTTTAGAAAGCAGACTAAAGGCTAACATTACAAAAGGACTGGGCCTGATATGGTTTAGTTGAGACGTCTAGCAACTGACCGAATGTCTTAGCTCTGTTTCTCATTGTTACTCTGATAGGCCTCTAACAGTAGTGGCAGGTTATCAGCAGGCTGCTTTCATATTGCTCCTGTTGTGTTATTGCTTTGCTCTCCGATGTGGGCCGAAGTTTTGGTTCCTCTCGAGGTTTCTTGCTCTAAGGGACTTTCTCCTTGCCGCTGTTGCCCTTGGCTTCCTCACTGGGGACCTGGACCTGAGTCTTCTGTGAAGCTACTTTGTGAATGCCTGTCGCACTATGTGAATAAACGTATACTTGACTTGACAGACTCTGAAGGACAGGGGGACAGGAGGTGTACATCAGATTCCGAACCATCTTCCAGTCCATCTTTCTAAGTGGGATCCTCCGGCTACTGTGATTGATTCAGTTGCAGACAGAATTAAGTCACGCCGACAAGATGGGCTGTGAAATGCTTTAAAGGCTGCCGGAATCAAAAACAGCTTTAGGTTCGTCTGGAAAATACTGAAGGTAAACACAGCAGAAGCTGGTATCGTTCCATATAAGGTGTATCAGTAGGACTGGATGCAGTCGCAGCAGGTTAAAGAACATCCTCTTAAATGTTCCTAGTGTGTGTGTGTGTGTGTGTGTGTGTGTGTGTGTGTGTGTGTGTGTG
>JAVGWN010003212.1:0-10466 GCA_034552555.1 Semaprochilodus insignis | reverse complement strand
TGTGTGTGAATGTGTGTGTGTGTGTGTGTGTGTGTGTGTGTGTGTGTGAGACTGTGTATGTGACAGAGAGTGAGTGTGTGTGTGTGTGTGATGGTGTGTGTGACAGAGAGTGAGTGTGTGTGTGTGTGTATGTGACAGAGAGTGAGTGTGTGTGTGTATGTGACAGAGTGAGTGAGTGTGTATGTGACAGAGAGTGTGTGTGAGTGAGTGAGTGAGTGAGTGAGTGAGTGAGTGAGTGAGTGAGTGAGTGAGTATGTGACAGAGAGTGAGTGAGTGTGTATGTGACAGAGAGTGAGTGAGTATGTATGTGACAGAGAGTGAGTGAGTGTGTATGTGTGACAGAGTGAGTGTGTATGAGAGTGACTGTGTGAGAGAGTGACTGTGTGAGTGAGTGTATGCCTACCATCCCCAGATATCCAGCGGTCAGTCATGCTGCGGTCAGAAACTGTTCACAGACCGGAAAACACAGTGGTGTGTGACGCGTCTGAGAGTGTCTCTCCTCGAGTGATTTTCAGCCTCTGTTACTCTGTTTGACTGAAGTGAACCGAAGTGTCTGTGCAAGTGCTCAGTGTGGCGCGGGGTGTGAGTATTATAAAGGAGTGATTTGGTGGAGATCCACATCTGGAGTCCAGATTGCACTTCTTTAGGTTAAAGCTGAAGTGTAGTTTAACTGTAGCGGTGAGGCTACAATGCTAACAAACACTAGAACTGAATAGTCACCCAAATAGCCCATATCATTGCTGTAATACATCAGTCCTCTCCTTCTCTGGGCAGCCAGGAGGCTTTCCGCTCGCTTCTGTGGCCAGACTGCGGTCAGTACATCTGTACTTGGTCAGAATCTGCCTCTGCTGCGGATCTGACCACCAGGAGATTCTCGTCTAGTTCATACTCTCAGTAGCGTTCTGGTTCCCTCTGAGCTGTAATTTAATGTTCACAGTGTTCTAGATAATCACTCTGACTCTGACTCTCTCTTTCTGTCTGTAACAGATGTATGGCCGCTACACTCAGGAGCTGGGTGTATATGCGAAGGAAGAGGCGGCACGACTGAGGGAGGAGGCAGCATTCAGGCGTCTGGTGAAGGAGCGGAGTCGGTCACTCGACCTGCTCGAGTACGACAAGAGTCGCTGCGCAAAGTGCAGAAGTGAGTCCTACACAGGGTACCAGCGGCATCAGTACCGCCGTAACTCACAGCTTCAGCACACTGACGTGAAGTGCAGACCATGTTTCAGTTAGGAGTTAAACCCCATGAACATCTAACGCAGTGAATGGTTTAGATTATTGTTGTGTTCAAAATCCATCAGAGTTTAAATGGAGCAAATAAAATAGAAATAAAATCACAGACCGTCAGTCCTCCATCACTGACTCGTACAGACCGTCAGTCCTCTATCACTGACTCGTACAGACCGACAGCCCTCTATCACTGACTTGTACAGACCGACAGTCCTCTATCACTGACTCGTACAGACCGACAGCCCTCTATCACTGACTTGTACAGACTGACAGCCCTCCATCACTGACTCGTACAGACCGACAGTCCTCCATCACTGACTCGTACAGACCGACAGCCCTCCATCACTGACTCATACAGACCGACAGCCCTCCATCACTGACTTGTACAGACCGACAGCCCTCCATCACTGACTCGTACAGACCGACAGCCCTCCATCACTGACTCATACAGACCGACAGTCCTCCATCACTGACTCGTACAGATCGACAGTCCTCCATCACTGACTCGTACAGACCGACAGTCCTCCATCACTGACTCGTACAGACTGACAGCCCCTCTATCACTGTCTCGTACTGACTAGTAAGAAAATATTTTCCCATTATCGAGATTTCACACCAAACCCTCTCTCAATCACTCTGTTTACACCTCACACCAAACCCGCTCTCAATCACTCTGTTTACACCCCACACCAAACCCTCTCTCAATCACTCTGTTTACACCTCACACCAAACCCACTCTCAATCGCACTGTTTATACCTCACACCAAACCCGCTCTCAATCGCTCTGTGTATACCTCACACCAAACCAGCTCTCAATCGCTCTGTTTACACCTCACACCAAACCCGCTCTCAGTCACTCTGTTTACACCTCACACCAAACCCACTCTCAATCGCTCTGTTTATACCTCACACCAAACCCGCTCTCAATCGCTCTGTTTACACCTCACACCAAACCCGCTCTCAATCGCTCTGTTTACACCTCACACCAAACCCTCTCTCAGTCGCTCTGTTTACACCTCACACCAAACCCTCTCTCAATCGCTCTGTTTACACCTCACACCAAACCCACTCTCAATCACTTTGTTAATACCTCACACCAAACCCACTCTCAATCACTCTGTTTATACCTCACACCAAACCCGGTCTCAATCGCTCTGTTTACACCTCACACCAAACCCACTCTCAATCGCTCTGTTTACACCTCACACCAAACCCACTCTCAATCGCTCTGTTTATACCTCACACCAAACCCGCTCTCAATCACTCTGTTTACACCTCACACCAAACCCGCTCTCAGTCACTCTGTTTACACCTCACACCAAACCCGCTCTCAGTCACTCTGTTTACACCTAAAAACACTCAGTTATGGAGACTTTACAATGACCTATCAAATCTGGGTGGGGTTAGGGACGTGGCTGAGAAGTCCTCGATGGCATCAGGATGGAATAAAAATGGGATTCCAGGACAGATAACATTCACCATCCAGTGAGGAGAGAATACCTCGTATGGAAGAAGACGAGACATCATCAGACTTTGATGTGACGTACTGTAATGATGAAATGTGAATAATGAAACATGTTCCTCTTGTTGTTCAGCACCTGGATGGATCACTTATCAGGATACAGTTGCAACCCTACATGACTTTAAATCATTCATTTAAACTGAACTTTTACTTATACCTGAACATCAACATTAGTCGGAATGCACTTCCCTACCGCTTCTGTAAGCACTTCCCAAGATTAGGACTGGCCATTTTACATCCAAAGAGGGGAATGAGATACAGCGTAAAATGCATCAGTTATTTACTGGGCTTTGAAAAAACATTCACAAGATATACTTTCCACATGCATGTTGCAGATACACAATAACAAGACCCCCTTAGGTTCTCTGGGCCTTGCTAGCAAGAGGATGGTGGACCACTGTTGGCCCACTAACGGCACAGCTGGCGGTCCACTGGGGTCTTGTTCAGCATTTTCTGGGTGACCCACTGCAGTGCAATGTTCCATTAATGTTTTCAGCGGGAGGTTTTCTTTTGGTTGCCAGAATGTTCTTTCTAAAGGCAGGAGAACGTTCTCTAAAAGCATTCTGAGGCTCAAGGAAACGTGTTCCGAATGTTGCCCTGGGAATGTTCTTCTTTTGTTATCATGTAACATAATCTGTGGCCCTGAGAACATAAACACAGCCTCCCCTGATTGCTGCAGTTAAAATTTTCTGTCTCAGTGAATATTTAACCTTATAGGAACAATATCTGACATTATGAAAATCTTTACAACATTCTTTAACAATAGACTGAAACATTTACCATAAAACTTTTGTAAAACTTGTAGGTAACGTTAGCCAAATGTTGAAAAGGTTCCCTGCTTGCTGCTTGGAATTTAAGTGAAGTATTACACTTATTTTATTTTATTTTAATTTATTTATTTATTTATTTATTTATTTATTTATTTATTTATGTTGATTTCCACTTACAGTCCAATTTATTTATTCTTCCTTCATTTCTTGCTTTTGTCCTCATTTGTAAATTATTTAGTATATGATTTCCAACTAAACAACATTTTCAACTAAATAATTTTAGATCAGACCTGAAGGCTGGGGTGGTTTTGGAGGTAGGGGGGTATATTGATNCTCATTTGTAAATTATTTAGTATATCATTTCCAACTAAACAACATTTTCAACTAAATAATTTTAGATCAGACCTGAAGGCTGGGGTGGTTTTGGAGGTAGGGGGGTATATTGATATTTGATACTTGCAGTTAAGGGGTCATTTTTTTAGGCATTTCTACACGGGACAGTGTCAGTAGTAGGAGTGCCATTTTACTGACCTGGCAGCTTCCAGTTGTACTTAACAGAGTGGAGTTTGCAGCTAGAGGTGGGCGATATGGCAAATTTTTTTTATTGCAATACTTCAATACATTTTCATGATACACAATATGTCTCACTTTTATTTTTCAGACTTCTGATCAGCTATAACAGAGAAAAGAACCTACATAAAAAAACACTATCAAAAACGTATTTATTTATTCAGTAAACTGTGTAAATCCAGGTACTAATTTAGATCTCTTTATAATGAAACATCCGGTGCAGTCAGTCCTGACCATATACACCGCATGTTGAGAAAAACACACTGTATTGTGACATCATTTATCATGAGAACCACATATGCTGTATGTATTGTCATATTACTCTGCCCAGTTTGCAGCCAGTGCTCAATCACGGTAGTTAAATTACAGAAGGTTAAATTACAGCAGGTGGATCCTCTGATGGGTTAACCAAACAGGAAGGGAGTAGGGGAAGTGAGTAGGGATTTATGTTTCTTTGGATTGGGAATAGTGGCCCCAGTTTGAATGACGAGCCTGAAATGCCACAACATGCCAAGACAAATTCCTCTGTAACTTCTCCAGAGGCTCTGTAATACTCCCGTCGCTGTCAAGGCCACGCCGCTTGGCCACAGGCTACATTAGGACTGTGCTGATTTAATGGCATACCATGGGGATCTGCAAAAGACAGTCATATGCACGAGACACCCCTGGAAAACACTTTTATTTATTTATTTATTTTTAAGTGGAAATATGTTAACACACAGTACATATTCCTTAACTGAAACTCATAAAATATGTAGAAATTAAACCTTAAAATATGCAGGAAAATGGCATATTGAAGTTTAGATGTGTGGACTTTTAGCTTGGAACATCAACAAATTGTGTATTTTGTCCAGATATACCATCACATATACAAATAGCATCTGATTAAGGCCAGTACTGTCCAGATGTAGCTTGTTTGTTTGGACACTTGGTACATTACAAATTGAACTGTGTACAATTCTGTTGCATACGTACTGTTACAGATTGTACTGGAAGTCCTGGTGTTTCGTACTAGTTTAAATAACCTCAAATTTCAAAAGCAATAGCTTTCAAAAATACTGTACTTTTTAATCTTTACCTTTTATCATATCATTTACTGTTATAGCAAAGCAATTAATTTTATAGCCCTAAAGTTCCTGGAACATTAACTGACGCAGCTTTTTATGGTCCACCATTATAGCGGAGTTATTGCATGTAAGGCGTAGCCGCTACGTTTTGAAGTAAGGTAATATTAATGTAGCACCTGTGACGAAATACTTTTGCAGTAGTCAGGAACTGTGGGGGTCCTGAAATGTGTTGAAATGGCTTGAAAACAGTTCCATTTTCACATGTTTATATTTCATCTTTCATCTTTTAATACATAGGAGTTATCGTTTATAGCATGTGAGGTGACTTCTGTGTAGTATGTGTTTGAAACGCTAAGTGGTGGGCACTTAGAGACCTTTCAGTGCATCGCAAGTGGCAATCACCGGGGCCCAAGCACTGTATGCCATGATGGAGCCAGCCAGGCTATGTTTTACAGTAGCCTCTGTTCATAAAACGTGTGGGTGCAGATATCTGCCAAATTTCTGACCTTTTGATCTCACTACTGTCAGCACCATGTCCTGCGTTCTTCCTGTGTTCTAGGTCCAGATATCATGTTTATGAATTTAGACGTACTAAAATGTCTTGAAACGATTTCTACATGGCCGTTTTTCCACCTCTCCAAACTCTTCAGTGTTGGACTGGCTGTTCTTGATTCTGCGCCTTTAGAATGTGTTTTATGTAAATGAACTTTGATTGGTTCTGATTGGTAGCCTTGTATTGTGGGTTGAAAGGTGTCCTGTAACTTGAGTGTTATGAGGTATAAACTGCTGCAGGCTGATAAGGTGAATATATACAAATGTGACTTTGTTGCATGGTCTCGTACAACCAGTGAATTCAAAACCAGTTTATTTTTTACCAAGTTAGTTTCCGTGTATGGACCATAAGAACTGCTTTTGAAACTTTTGAAACTATATATTTTATAAA
This sequence comes from Semaprochilodus insignis, assembly GCA_034552555.1. Classification (NCBI taxonomy): domain Eukaryota; kingdom Metazoa; phylum Chordata; class Actinopteri; order Characiformes; family Prochilodontidae; genus Semaprochilodus; species Semaprochilodus insignis. The sequence goes on along the minus strand of JAVGWN010003212.1, from coordinate 4,364 downwards.
ACTATTAAAAAAAAAATTAACTAAAAACTAAAGTGAAATTTCAGTTGCCTGTGATATGGGCCCTCAGGTAACAAAAAAATAGTACAATGTTTGAACACACCTTGTGTTTGCAGGTTTGTTGAACATTGAACTGCATCGAACTATAGTGTTCAATATTATCTAATCATTAATGTTCATACTGCTTACATCACAGAACGTCTCTCTTAATGATATTTATTCATTTATTTATTTATTATTCCCCCCCCCATTACTGATGTCAACTGAATGTAAAGCACTTTGAGCTGCCAATGGTATAATAGGTGCTTTAAAATAAATAAACTTTATTTAATAATTTGTTATTATTATTATTATTAATAATAATAATAATAATAATAATACATCTGCCTGAATGAACAGTCTTTATTCACTGTACCATTTTACAGCTGTGTTGTATTAGTGCAGTGCCCCCTCTTCTGGTCAGAAAGGGTATTGTAGAAGACCCTGTACCAGTGTGATTCAGAACTTAGTGTGCAGGTCAGTCTTTTATTCTTTAATTTCTTTTTTTTTTAATCTTTTTTTTTAATATATATCTTATATATTTTTTTATATATCTAACAGAGTCAGGTCAGTCTGAATGGAACGTTAGCCTGCTGTTTCGTCTTCCTCTCATATATTTGCATTATTTGAGCTTTCTGTCACTTATTACTGATTGCTTTGATCATGGCATCATGCAGCAACAGGTTATATAATGTAAAACCCCTCCATGTAAATGCATTTCAATCTGTAGGACCACCAAAAGGGGGCAGTGTTGCGCTTTAGTGAGCAAGCAGAGGGACAGAGGAAGGTGTGCGGGTTGTGGGTTCATGCTTGAGAACCTTAGCTCCTGTTTTTTCTCACAGGAGAGTGAGCAGTTTGGAGTTCCCACAGTTATACATTAATTCAAACACCTTATTCTTCATATGCAGCCAGTTAGGGTCCACAGGGGTGTGAGGAGAGAGGGGGGAGGGAGGGAGTGTGAGGGTTCACTGTGTGTACAGTGTTGTGAAGTCAGAGAGCACACTTTGTTTATTGAACTTCCCATGAAAATGGCCATCAAGTTATTCATTTTTCAGCGTCAGGAGAACAAGCATATCGTTGCTTGTATCTCCAAAATGGCAACTTTACAGGAGAGGCCAAAAACCTGATTTCATTTTAATGTAAGTCAATGGAACCAGACGTCTTTCCAAGCCTTTTTGGACCATTTCTGTTGGTCCATTCGTCATGAGTTTTTCACACAGTGTAAACAGCAGCTGATGTGTTCAAATGATGTGTAAAAGTGAAAATGGGCAAAAATGGAGCTACATGATTTTCATTGGACAGTGACGATATCTAAAAACACATTTAACAGGAAATTCAGCCGCAAAAATTAAATATCAGATGTTCAGTATTGAGTTTGTCCACTCTCAGCTTCCGTTCTGTTCAGGAATCTAAATTTCAGTTTTTCAGGGTTTGTTGTTTGTAAATGATGCATTATTGCAAAATGTGATATCGCAGTACTTCAGGAAGTTTCAGCAGCTGGTAAGCCAGTGCCTGAGCTTGTAGGCAGAGTTGAGAACTGCTCCCCCTGCTGGCCGAGCTCTATAGTGTTAAAATGACAACCACTGGAAACGTGAGACAATCCAAACATATAAAATGATATGAGACAAAATATGTAGTAGTATAAAGTAAAAGCGCAGTGTACTAAGTCTTAAAGTGGAACATGCTGTCGCCTGTAACTGAACCGTTCCTAACAGTGTGTAACACCTCCACCAGGACCAATAACACTGTACCACCTCTTCCCAATCTATGGATCCCGTCACTCACACCCTCCAGGTATTCATAGCCCCATTATCCTCATCCAGCACCATCTGCAGGAACCTACAGTTACTACCACCTTAAACACACCTGTGGATGTTCTCAGATCTGAAACAAGAGTGGAGCTGGATATTCTCCCCTCTCTCAGAGATGAGAGTGCTGTTTATCTGATGGGGACAGTGTTGGTGGGTCTGCTGTTTTCTCTGGATCTTGAACTCCTCATTATAGCACACGGAGTGAGAATCAGTAACACACGGAGTGAGAATCCGGCTGTTTTGACTGGAGATGAATAAATGAAAGGTGCCCCTGTGCTCTGTACTGTAGGTGGAGGAGTGTTTGAGTAATGGCTCCTGTTAAAAGTTCAACTGTGAGATCGGCCATATAAAGTGTAGGGTTATAACACACACACATACACACACATACACTTTCACTGTAACAGGTGTGAGGTTAGCTGTGTGTGTGCTGCCACAGGTCGCCATGGTTACAGGTTGTCGAGTGCAGAGCACTTCTCCTCCTCCTACTCTCTCTCTCTCTCTCTCTCTGTCTCTCTCTCTCTTGTTTTCCTCTATCCCTCTTTCCCAGCCGCCTTCTGCCTCTCTGTTTTCTCCAGAGTGCAGTAGATTAGACTGACATGTTTGGAGGAGAAGACTGAGGACCAGATGTATGTACAGGTGCAGGTACAGTGCAAAATGTGCCTCAGTATGCATTCACAGTGTACCTACAAATAAAGCTCGGGTTACGTACACTGACTTTACCTGGTGAAACTTCCATGCAACCAGTTTCTGGTCTCACGCAACTTCCATGTAACTAGTAACTTAGTTTTGTGCAACTTCCATGTAACTAGTAACTTAGTTTTGTGCAACTTTCATGCAACTAGTAACTTGGTTTTGTGCAACTTTCAGGAAATTAGTTACTAATTTTGTGCAGCTCTCTTGCAACTAGTAACTTAGTTTTGTGCAACTTTCAGGAAATTAGTTACTAATTTTGTGCAACTTTCAGGCAAACTAATTTAGTTACTAATTTTGTGCAACATCCATGCAACTAGTAATTTAGCTTTGTGCAAGTTTTAGGCAAACTCATTTCTATTTTTTGTCTAACCGGTTAACAATTTTGTGCAGCTAGGTCCTAGTTTGATGAAAGTTCAGAAGGTAAACATCTTTGTACTGTTTTGTACAAAGTCTTTGTACTAAGTCTCTGTCGGTAGACCAATCAGAACAGAGTGGGTGAGGTGACCCATCAGGCACATTGGACTTGTTGAGGGGTGGAGCTTAAAGAAACAGGAGCTCTAACAGAGCTTGAAGACAGATGTACAGTATGAGAGAAATATGGTGTTTCAGGGGGAACTGAAGCAGGTAAATCAACACTTAAACCTGTGAGTGACTTGGCTCAATGCTAGGCCTAGTTTGTCTGGTGGAGTCAAGGCGGACTCAGAAGTGCCTAAACATAGTCTAACTAGCCTACAGTTGAACTTCAGTAAAGCAGCCAGCTTCACTCTCAGCAGGAGACACTTATTCAGGACTACACAGGGGAGCGTGAGCCCTGTCGGCTTGTAGATCAGCCTGGCCAGAGACCAGAGACCAGTTCTGGCACTGGGTATGGTACTGATGAAGGCTGCTTCTGTTAGACCACAGACCTCCAGATCTGCTTCAGGAGAGTCTGAGCACAAGCCTCACCACCTTCATCCCCACGTTTACTCTTCCTCGCCTGCTTGGTGCATGTACAGGTTAGTTGTCATGGCAACAGTGCTTATTTAAGCAGATGACGCTGTGACTCAAGCTGCTGATGTCATCGGCCTACAGTAGCCTGACTTCATCAGCAGGACCAGGCTCGTCTCAGTTCAGCATCTAATACAGCATATCTCTCTGTCCCTCTCCCTCTCTCACTCCTTACCACTATTTCTGCACCTCTCTCTCTCTCCCTCTCTCTCACTCCTTACTACTCTTTCTCTACCACACTATTTTTTATTTTTAAGCTTTGTTCGTTCTTTCTTTCTTTCTCTCCATGCTTGTTTCTGCCCGGTATAACAGATCGTTCTTCATACTGAACCGGTCTGGTTCTCGTTATCAGAGCTCTAACAGCACTGACCGTTGTTATTGTTCATGTTTGTATTATTCTTCACCATGTACATCCGCAGCAGTCACCTCTGTCCTGATCTGCCTGTGGGGGCCCTGACGGCCACATTACCTCTAAACAGTGAAGTGCTGAATTAAACTTCTGCTTCATTTAGATTTACTGTTACGTCCCTCAGACCCGCCATTTAGATCGTTCCACCCAGAACACCATACATAAACATGAGCTCATCAGTTATATGGAAATAACACCTATGTACCCTATATTATCATATACACTATATACAGTGTATAAATACTATATAATCATATACACTATATACGGTGTATAAACACTATATAATCATACACACTATATAATCATATACACTCTATATGGTGTATAAACACTATATAATCATACACACTATATAATCATATACACTCTATATGGTGTATAAACACTATATAATCATATACACTATATACGGTGTATAAACACTA
>JAVGWN010003211.1:0-10466 GCA_034552555.1 Semaprochilodus insignis | reverse complement strand
TGCCTACTTACAACAGGTGAGTGACATTTTCAATGCTTCCATCTAAAATACTGATACTATAAACTATATATCTTTAATGTTAATGAAATTACTGCACACTTTTTTCAGTGAACTGTGACGCTGCTGAGCTTCAAGTACAAACTGTGAGGAGTGGAGATGATGTCACCTTAAAATGTGAACAATACATGGACAAAAACAAAAGTAATTTAGCTTGGTACAAGCAGAGTTTAGGTAAAGTGCCAGATCATGTTGTGAGATTGTTTGGAGATGAAAGGAAACCCAGATTTGCTTCAGATTTTGATGATGGCCGTTTCACTGTGGATGAAGAAGTATTTAATCTCAGTATTAACGGAATAAAGGAGGAGGATGCTGGAACATATTTCTGTGGAACAGTGAAGGCGAATGTCATAGAGTTTGGATCTGGAACTCTGTTGGTTTTTGAAGGTATGGAGCACACTCTCTAACTTCACTGCAATATCTCAGACTTTTATTCCCATTTCACTCCAGTTCAGTATTTTATATAATATTTATATCTGTTTATTGTTCAAGGTCTCACACCACTCATCATTGTTAGGTGTTATTTCTGTCTGTTTATTGTTTTTATGAATTAATGTTAAAGCTGAGAAGATAGACCCCCGTCCTCTGACTGAAATGGTTATCAAGACCGGAGAGTCTGTTACACTGCAGTGTTCAGTACAGTCTCTTACTTCAGACTGTTCAGGAGAACACAGTGTGTACTGGTTCAGACACGGATCAGGAGAATCTCATCCAGGAATCATTTACACTCATGGAAACAGGAGTGATCAGTGTAAGAACAGCTCTGAGACTGATTCTTCTACACAGAGCTGTGTCTACAAACTCCTCAAGAGGAACCTCAGCCTCTCTGATGCTGGAACTTACTACTGTGCTGTGGCTGCATGTGGACAGATACTGTTCGGCAATGGAACTGATGTTCATGTACAAGGTGAGAACATTGATAGAGCTTCAGTTTACTAGAATCAACCTTTGTTTATGAATATATCATCTCTTATTAATCCATGGTATAACTTTTCTATCATTTCAGAAAACAACAGTTGGATTATTACCATCTTGCTGTCATCAAATTTAGTATGTGTTACTGTGATCATGGTTCTGATTGGAGTTCTACTTAAGACTAAACGAACGGGTTAGTTATTGTTTTTAGAGCAACTGTATGTCTATTTCACAGTGACTTAAATCACTTACTACATGACAACATCACTTATGGCCATTATTTCTCTGCCAAGGTGCTACAAACGAACACCCAAGCCACAGTACCCAGGTAATCATGTCTATCATCATGTTATATTCACATGAATATGTTCTGTCCTAGAATCTGCAGTATATGTATTGTTATAACTGTCTGTATAAAGTATATTTAAATATTTATTGATTACAGATTAAGTGTACTTATAACACCTGCTCTCTGTGTCTGTAGTGGATTGTAATGACTCTTCTTGTAACTCAGGCTGAGGACACAGAAGTCTTAAACTATGCTGCTCTGAAATTTGTTAAGAAATCTGCTCCTCCACCCTCCAGACCACCGGAAAGTCAAGATGTGTATTCACAGGTCAAACATAGCTGAGGGGAAACGGGTGCAGGTAGTGTCACTTATGGCAATTATTGCCATAGTGGAATATTCATATTTCAAATACAGCTCAATCATGTGCAACAAGCAAATCTTGAGAGAGGTGTAGATATGGAGCAGGGGGCGGGGTCAAATGCATCTTTGTGACTTTGCTCTTTAAAAGTGTAGCGATTGTTTTTGGTTCATTTGGTTCATACAACCAGAGCTAACTCAGCTAGTAATGCAATACATGTAACAGAATTATATAATCATAATCACAAAAACATGACTGTATTCCATTGCAGTTACAGAAAAACACCATAATTAGACCACCGGGACGTTATAGAAATAATGTGAATAACAGTCGCATTACATTCAAATTCAAACTCATCTCCTTTGCTTTAATTTGCCATTTTGAATTTGGTTAAAATTTAAAGGTTTTTCTTTTGGGGAAGTTGAAGGGGAAGGAGGGCCATCAGAAGGGATTTCTAAAGAATCCCCCTCACAAGTAGCAGTTATTTTATTCAGACAATCTGTAGAAATTTAAGTATTATTTTATATTGAGAGTTTTCCAAATATAGCTGAATCAGACATATAACCTGGTTTACTATAATGTCTTAATTCTACAACAGCAAACTCAATCTAGGTTGTGTTTCCCAAAACACAAAGCAACTCATCACAGAACCAACATAGTATGATAGATCATCAAACACTAACCAACATCTAACTAACAATGATTTCCCATAAGCTTTTTTGGTAAACTGCCGCAATATCTATAAACAGTAGCCTAACTTTGCAGACGATATGGAAGTTCATGAGCAAGGCAGAAAATTAACCTCATGAAATGTCATTCAGCTCAGTGCATTATCAATCCGCTGCATTGTGGAGGATTGAGGATTCCTCCGATTAAAAGTACCACCACAGACAACAAAGCTTTTGGGAAAGGTACCCCTGATCTGACAGGAAACTCCTTTATTCTCATTTGTCGATACATAATGTTTGTAGTTTGAGCAGCTATAAATTTAACGCTGAAATGGGTCAACATTAATTTACTGTTCAGAAACATGAAAAGAGTCTTGCAGGTAAAAGAGTCTTGTGAAACCACATGTATGGTTATACAATGTTTTGGACCGCTTCTTCACTGCTTATGAGTGTACATGTCAAAGGAATTGTAAAGATCAAATTTGTCATCTTTATGTTTGAATTATTTCTATATATTATTCCAGTTTGGTTGTTTTGTTAAATGTGAGATCAGTGATTGTTTGTCTGAGACTCAGTATTTAAGGTAAAGGTCTATCACTCCCTTTGCCTTGTGTTTAGTTAAATACTTGTAGGAAAAACTCTAGTTTAAATAATTTTTTCTCTTGCATATATTGAATTGATCAACTTAAAAAGACAAGTAAAACTTGTAACCAGATTACATTACTTTAATTTAGCCTTTCTTTTAGGTTTAGGTTACAATAATGTTTTGTAACAGGTAATCAGGAATCTTAAACAGAATACATTCAGAATAACCATCTCAGCCTCGATAACAAGGTAGGCAAACCTGGTACCCTGTGTCTTAATAGACCTAAATATGCATGCAGTTAAACATAACAAAAACATACAGTTTATTACTATGTATGCATGCATGTTCAAACTATTTAATAGTTCTTTTAATAATGCATAATAATAAAAAGCTTGTTGTCAAGTTAATTTTGCATATTGAATAACTGTAATTGTTTATTTGCCCATTCCTACTAATATATTGGCAGTGGTAAAACTTGCACTGACCTCCAACAGTGGAATTCATTATGTGCATCATTGACACACATTAAATCAATAAGTAGTGTACAGCCTCGTTTATATATCAATTGCAGAAGTATTTTATGGTTTTGTGAGTAAATATTTGTAATAAAATCATTCATGATTCATAAATGAAACATGTATTGTGTGGATGTTTAATTACCTTCATCATCAAAAGAATAGTTGCACCCAGAAGGAAGTGATGGATTGCAATGCTATTCGGAAGGAAGATGAAGGTTACCAGGAACAACAAATGATGAATTACTGAATGATGAATTATTGAGCTACACATACAGAAGTGCCATACACGGTGCCTCCACACACGGATTTGTTGGTCGTCTCCACCAAGAAAAAAACGGGACTCATCACTGAAGATGACCCGCTGCCTTTCATGACAGTCTGTCAGTCTTTGTTGACGTTGACGTAACGCTCTGCGTGCATGTAGTCCTCATCGTGCAGCTGTCTGCCAATGGTGCTGATACTAACAGGATGACTCATGAAGGGCATCACCGCTCACTGAATGCCTGCAGTCATGGCTGTTGGGTCAGTCAGGTACAGCAATAAGGCCTATCCTTGCTCACACGCAGCCCATAATGAAAATGAAAACATTCGCATGTCCCACAATATCAAACCTACCAACCAAATTTCATTCCTTCTGGGTGCAACTATTTGTGCAACTAATCTGTTGATGATGAGTGTAAAAGTGTATAAGTGTAATTCTCATTAGCACAAAACAAACATGGCGAGGGCCCGCCAAGCTGCAGGGTCGTTGTGCCCAGTCACCATCCAGGCGTCCTCCTCTGCAATCATTCCAGCATCCCAGTTCCTTTGGAAAGCCTCCTCAGCGACCAGGCAGGTTACTTCTAGCCTATACTTCCACTTGACAGTACAACACTTCTACCACACAGCCATTCAGAATAGCATTAACACTTGTACACATCTACACTAACAAAAACTCATTTACATGATCTTATTTACATGATCGTTCTACAGCAACAGCTAGTTTAACTGTCTTTAGTGTCAGACCTTTTAGACTGTTAAAACTGTTTTTGTTGTTTTTCTCCAGGGAGACTTTTATTCTGAGCTTGTCGCCTTCTTCACTGCTCATGAGTGTACATGTCAAAACAAAAAAAAAAAACTACTGCAATTTTGTCAACTGTAAATTGGGAAGGCAGGTCACTTCCATACACTTCCACTTCCACATGGTAGGTACCTGTGTAGCAGTACTACTCCATAGCCCACCACAGAATAATAGTACAAGTAACACTGGTACACATCAACAACAACGTATTTACATGATCTCCTACCACGAGTGCAGCGGTCACAAGAGGCTCTATACGGTGCACACTGTCAGCGACAGAGTGAGCCAGGAGTGGGTTGCTATGACATTATTAAATTGTTTATTGAGCATTAGTATATATTTAGTTACTGATTATGTTAATAGAAATCAGTAATTGAGTAACTGCACTGTTAACTGTTTAGTTTTAGAGTTCATAGCTTATGTACTGTACTGTTACACTGCTAATGAGCAGATAAGTGAGATTATTCAGATAATGAAGTGAGTAACAACTACAGCTGAGTGAATCCCGTTATTATCTGTTAATTCATCTACTGATTTATTGTTATGTTTTCCTCCAATGTGCATTCTTGTGCAAAAGACAGTTCTTTTGGCTTTACTGGTCACATTCCTTCATCTCCACATATTCAGCTGCCTCACTATCCTCAGAGAGTCTTTTATCATTAATTACCCCCCTATTTCATATTACTTACACCTTACACCATTAACTGCTACTTCATATGTCCCGGCAAGTAAAGTGGTGATCTTCACTACTAATAAACTATAACAGAAGTCATGATTAAAAGCAGCCTGTACACACTTCACTGTGAATCACAGTAGAAACCACCTGGACATCCTGGTTAGGCCTAAAACACAGGCTGCTGGTTCAGTGACATATGTAGACAGTTCCTCTTATAGGCAAAATAATTAGTTATTATTAGTATCTGTTACACTGTCATCTTATTGTTTAATTAATTCTTACGGTGCCAAAAGGGTTCTCCATGTAGAACAATGTCATGGAAACCCACTATTAGATCCCAAAACCCTGTCACTGGATGAGATGTGCCAGTGTGAAAGACTCATATTAGTTTAGTAAAAATGAACTGCTCTTGATTGCTCTTGATTGATCTGCTCGTGGTTAGTATATGATCCACTTGAGAGAACACAAAAACAATAGAGTAAAATTAAGATATCAGCAATTAGTCGAACCTTAGACATAAGTTTGTATTAATTAACAGTAAAATTATATTATTACTTGGGGAGACATAATAAGTAGTTGGGGAGAAGTAATAATTCATTAATAACAATATAGCAGTAGATTAACTGACATATCATTAATGGGACTTCTAATAACTTCTAATTACTGGTTTGCTCTTATGTTGCTCATTATATAAAACATTTTTTAAAATAAAAATAGAAGAACTATTAGCTATATAAAACACAAAAAGCCCCCTAAACAGCATGACAAAGTTGCACAACTATGGTTTTGGGAAATGCATCCCAGCATACCAACATCCTAAACCCAACATATGCTGGAGTATGCTGTTTTCTTTAACAGGGATCCTAGGTGGTATGAGTGCCCTTCCCACCCCCAGTTAAAGCTATGCCACGTAAATCAAATAACCAAAGAAATACAACTGCCCAGGAATAACTGTTATACATCATGGAGTCTGGATTTAACTAGTAATGTCATGAACATGAATTTAGAGAAGCCTGAAGTGCAGATACGAGTTTGCAGCTTGAATTCTGTAAACAGCAAAACCAGAAACACTACGAACAACTACACAATAGGTCAGTGGCCAAGATTAAAAGTCACTGTGTCTAAGTGTTTCCTGTTGGTGAGACTTGCTGTTCCAACAGTCAAATAGAGACAGAGATCAGAAACTTTGGAAACATTCTCTCTTATCTTCACCCCCACCCTCTCCTACACCCACTACAAGTTCCAGCTCAGTCTGCAAACTGCTAATTGCAGGATCTGATGAATTAAGAGTCAAATCAGTGTTTATTGTATCTGCTTATTAACAACAGATGCGGCTTAATTATCACTCGCATATTTCTTTAATGTGTGAGTTTGCGAGTATAATGGTGGGAAAATAAATGAGCTACTGTACTTTAGATCTCCTTGAACAAGTTCTGTTTGAACTCTATGGGCAGTTCAACAACGTCAGAACTTTAGTTGGTATACAAAATAAAATAAGTAAAATATAATAAATAAATCAGTTATAAACAAAAGTTTATTAAATATACCTAAACATAGAAGCATTATTAGTTTATTTAGTTCTCATCTGAAGTTCACTATCAAATGGTAATTTGTACTGGTAAGTTAAAGCACCATTTCTATGGTGTGAAGCAATACTGACCACATAGCAGTCATGGCAAAGCCAGTGAAATACTCTTCAGCAAAACTTTCATATGTTTTCAACAATGTTCATGCATAAAGACATGATATACATCTATAGCATTATAAAGGCTAAACTTGTCTAACAATCAAAAGAAACTGAAATTTGCTGATGGCCATCATCTCTTCACTGCACAAAACAACTACTGTACATGAAAGTGGTGCTCACTTTCAAAACGTCCAATCAGCTATGAGACAGGGCTGGTATTTCCACTGAATGAAGACATTCAACAGACCTCATTACCACACTGTCTCATCATCTAAGCAGCAACAATGATCATGCTCCTCACCAAACTTTGCCTGCTTACAACAGGTTAGTGATGACTTTGTATATATAAAACGTTTTATATATATATATATATACATATATATATATAATCATTAGTATTTTGGGTTTTGGGCATTTTGTATGTACACTATATAATACTAATGTTAATGGACGTAAATCACACTTTTTCTAGTGCACACTGACGTCTCTGGGCTTCTGGTACAAACTGTGAGGAGTGGAGATCATGTCACCATCAAATGTGAACAAAGTGTGTACAAAGACTATCAAACTCAGTATTTAGCTTGGTATAAGCAGAGTTTAGGAAATGTGCCGGAGCCTGTACTGAGACTGTTTGGAGATGAAAGGAAACCCAGATTTATACCAGGTTTTAATGATGGCCGTTTCACTGTGGATGAAGAAGTATTTGATCTCAGTATTAACGGCATAAAGGAAAAAGATGCTGGAACATATTTCTGTGGAAAAGTAAAGATGAATTTTGTAGAGTTTGGATCTGGAACTCTGTTGTTTCTTCAAGGTAAACAGTGCTCTCTAACTTCACTGTTCTCTCTGTAAGTTTGAATTCTGATTATTTAATTCCAGCTCAGGATTTTATGTTTACTTGTGTTTCATACCACTCATCATTATTAGTTATTTCTGTCTGTTTATTGTTTTTATGAATTCATGTAAAAGCTGAGAAGGCAGACCCCCGTCCTCTGACTGAAATGGTTATCAAGACCGGAGAGTCTGTTACACTCCAGTGTTCAGTACAGTCTCTTACTTCAGACTGTTCAGGAGAACACAGTGTGTACTGGTTCAGACATGGATCAGGAGAATCTCATCCAGGAATCATTTACACTCATGGAAACAGGAGTGATCAGTGTAAGAACAGCTCTGAGACTGATTCTTCTACACAGAGCTGTGTCTACAAACTTCTCAAGAGGAACCTCAGCCTCTCTGATGCTGGAACTTACTACTGTGCTGTGGCTGCATGTGGACAGATACTGTTCGGGAATGGAGCTGAAGTTAATGTACAAGGTGAGAACATTGATAGAGCTTCAGTTCTGTAATGGAATTTCTCTGCATTATAAAGTTTTACATCAGTTTACTAGAAGCAGCTCTTGTTTATGAATATATCTTCTCCTACTAATCCAAGGTAAAACCTTTCTATCATTTCAGAAAACAACAGTTGGATTGTGTCCATCTTGACAACATTGAATATAATATCTGTTATTGTGATCGTAGTTCTGATTGGAGTTCTACTCAAGAGTCAACGTAATGGTTAGCTTTCATTCTTAAAGCCACTGTAAATTAACTTCACCATCATTTATTACATGTATTATATGTCTACATTACTACATTATGTTTCTTTAAAGGGGCTTCCAACAGCTGCACAAGCCACACTAACCAGGTAATCATGTCTGTCATCGGCATTCATGTTACTTCAGATGAATATGATCTATCCTGGAATCTACAGGACATTTATTGGTATAATTATCTCTGTAAAGTAAATATTTACTGATTACAGTTTATACTCTACTTGTCTACTTGTCTGCTCTCTATCATGGATGGTAATGACTCTTGTTCTGTCTCAGGCTGAGGACACAGAAGTCTTAAACTATGCTGCCCTGAATTTTGTTAAGAAGACTTCCATCTCCAGAACTCCCAGTCAAATCATGGAAAGTCAGGACATGTATTCACAGGTCCCCCATAGCTGAGGGTAAATACTGGGATACTGTATTAAAACGTGTCTTGACATTCTTGAGCACTGCAGTGTGTAGCAAACTGAGCACGTTTTTATGTTTGAGAGTTACCAGGATGATTGACTTGGTAGGCTGTCTGTGATAATGTAAGAGATTTGCTAGTTTGTTACTTGTTGGAGGCTATAGGCTCCCTCTTGATTAAACAAGACCAGTGCTGTAGCTGTTAGCGATTTCTAGCCAATTAAGTAGGTCTAGCTGTTTTCTCATGTAACAGACTGATTAACTGATTGTCCTCTTAAACATAAAGCAAAGTTACTACATCTCTAAACCTCTGCTTGTGTATCTGCACGACACCAGTGTATGTGTAACACGTGATTCAGTCTTCTTGGTTAACCGAGTTCAGTGTCTTAACAGATTTGAATATATAAGCAGATAAACACATCATGGAGTAGATTACTCTGTACAGCACAAGCATACATGTTTAAACTACCTAATAGTTCTTTCAGATCCACAATTTACATTTATCCGTCATTTATCCATGAACTATCCATGAGGTAAAGAGCGTTTTGAAGTATAATGTAATAAAATGTTTATGATAATGAAGTGCATGAAATGGCATGCTATGCAAGTTGTCTGAATGTCTCATATAAAAGCTGAAGTTAATGACAAAGCCACTTACAACTTTGCATCCTACTTAAGAATTTTTCTAATGTGCTGGTGCGGCACATTAATGACATCTTTAATACCTTTAGTTTTAAAACATGATTATACCATAATCCATTATAGATACATTTTAAGGTCCATTGACTTCATTCACCCTGCCTTAACTCCAGGTTATTGTTTTAAACCATTATGCTGTGTAAAAGTTATCTATTGTAGACCTTGGTGAACATCTGTTCCAATGTTAATGAAGCTAATGAAAAAGCCACTTCCAAACACTGCATTACCATGTTAGTATGGGATGTAGTATATATTATATATTATAGTATGAAAATCTCTACTTGACTACTTGACAAAAACACAATATTTGATATTTTACTTTTACCTAACTTTTGATTATTTTTGTAAATCTATTTAAATTCCAAATTTGATTCATATTCCAAATGTTCTACAAAAGCAGGGATGTGATCATCTTACCACTGTTTTGCTTCATCATATCTTTAAACTACGTAAAAGATGTAATAATCAGTTAGGGACTGTGAACATGACTGATCCAGGTAAGGAAGTGGATTTTTTGGCATTCTTCTATTATACAAGTCTTTGGCTGTGCAACACAATATGAAGAAATTACTGTTTCTGATGTGTGCAGAAATATTTACTGATGTCTGCTAAACAGCTAGCGCTGACAGGCATAATACCACACCTCAACAGGTGACAGTGAGTCACTGTAGCCCTGAGTTTAATCAGACATCAGAGGATGAAGAAGTAGCTGCACTGTCCCAATGGCACATTCCAACCTCTTGTTAATCATGTTGAAGGTGCTGTTAGAGCATTTAAGAACAGACAGCCAATGAAAGGAGGAGTAAACACAAAGATGGCTGAAGCTCTTAACTAGTGACCATTAGAATGATCACCACCCACCTGCTCTCAGCAAGAATCCAAGTTTGGCAGCAAACAAAAGAAGTGATATATATATATATATATATATATATATATATATATATATATATATA
>JAVGWN010003210.1:0-10466 GCA_034552555.1 Semaprochilodus insignis | reverse complement strand
CTACTGTTTCATTAATAAAGGGCTTTATAATGTTCATATGATCCACACGGTCATTCTGACAGACTGTAATACACTACAGGAAGTGTAGGGGGCGATATGACTTCTACTGTTTCATTAATAAAGGGCTTTATAATGTTCATATGATCCACACGGTCATTCTGACAGACTGTAATACACTACAGGAACTGTAGGGGGCGATATGACTTCTACTGTTTCATTAAAAAGTGCTCTATAAAGCTTTATGACAGGGCTGTCCAGTCCTGGTCCTGCAGGTTTTCAGTAGAACCAGGATTGGGCTCCCCTGTTCTATGAGGTTATGATATGTTCGACTCTAGATTGTTCACAGAGGTTGTTTGTTGTGTGTCTGCTCCTGAATTAAGGCAGGTTCAGGGTTGTTTTCCTGCTGTCACAGCTGTAGTTACTATTTACAGTCAGTACCATTGAAGTACTAGCTACGAAATTCCTGTTCTATGAGCGAGTTCTGCCCTGCACACCTGCGCCTCTCTTCAGACTTGAAGATGTGTTTTTTCCCTACTTCCTTTGCTTTATTTCCAGATGAATGGAGTCTGGTGGAGTTGGGTGCTTGGGGGAGGGGTTAATATTGCTGAAAGCTTAAGAATGACAATGAGAACAAAACAGACTTAACATGCAGATCTCACCCGTGGCTACGTGTACCCTTGAGATCTTGAAGTCTAGTGCTTTGATAAAGAACCGTCAGGATTCTGAGCAAGATTTATAATTCGTACTGGAAGTGACCTGCATGTTTCTATACAGACTTTGTGTTGAGATCCTGCTATTTGTGAACATTTCTGCAGGAAGCAAATGTTACAGCTTACACCCTAAGTGGGGTTTAATTGTAATGGTCTGAGGGATGAGTCAACATGATCCAAATTAATTCACAACGATTCTATATTGTTTCAGTTGAAATCAGTTCAACTTTATTCTCATTGTATCAATACAGGGTTGTACAGTCCAACGAAACACAGTCAGGGTCCGTCTCCAGTACAGTGATTAAATATATATATATATAATAAACAAATAAACAATATGTGCATAAACAGTAACAGTAGGGTGTGTAAGAGCTGTGTCTGTATGTCAGAATGTGAATACTAGATCTGAGGTGCAGTTTGCATATGCAGGAGGCAAAAGCAGCTTAGTGTAAGTGTACATGTAGGAGAGTGGTACAGTGTGTTGAGGTAGCAGAGTGTGCAGTTAGGTGTGTGGTTGTAAACAGTATAAGATATATAAAGTGTTCAGTGCAGGTGGGAGAATAGCAGCTCAGTGTTCGGGTGAACAGCTAGGTAAGCTTTTTAACCCATGTTAACACACAGAAAGATCTGCATCAGAATACGATTAGTGACAGGAAACTGCATCCGACATCAAACACAAGAGATACCGAAACTTAATTTATGCTAATTAGCATGATAAAAATGATCTATGTTTTATTTACTCCGAAGTCCAGTGTAAATAAGTCAGAATATGTCTCTTGTGGATGTATATGAGGACATATTATGTCTAGTTCTACTTGTTTTCTGTGAGGGGTCTTAGATCTTGGTCCGGACCTTCGGACTTTTCAGTTTGGCCCTAACCTAAATGGAAGGGTCTGAAAGGTCTGGACCAAGGCACCAAAATGTGCTCAGACCAAAGGAGGTGGTCTCGGTGTGGATCAAACTGAACACGGTTTTGGTTTGTTTGCAGTGTGAAAACACTTTTTGGTAAGGCTTAGACTTTCTCACCGATTATAGGAAGTTGAGTTAGACTGTCATCACCCGTTTGTCGTGTTCTGTCTTGTCTTGTCTCGTTTTCTGTTTCTGTCTCTTTTTCTCTTGTCACTTCCATGTGCCTTTTGTGGTCCTGTTCCATGTGCTTCTGTTTGTTTTGGTTATTGCTCCTCCTGTCTCCGCCCTCTTGTCAGACCCTTCACCTGTCCTTAGTTTGTGGCTCCGCCCCTTCCCAGGTGTTCCATGTTAGTCCTTGTTCATTTAAACTCCCTGTTGCTCCCTTTGTTCTGGCTTGGTGTTTTGTCTTCATGTTGGTTATTTTGTATCCCTGTTTTTTGGTCCTTCTTGGTTTTCCTAGTGTCTTTGGTTTTTGTTTTATCTTGTGTGTTCTTCATTAAAGACTTGCATTTGCTTCCTGCCTCCTGGTCTCGTCCCACGTGACACCGTTACACAATAGAAGAAAGATAATGGAAGGGAAGTGAAAATGAGCCGCGGTAGTAGGAAGAGGAGCTCAACTTAAAGAAAAGGCATAAAAATGCTGAAACTCTTGTTTTCAGAGAATACAAGCGAGAGGGCAGGACGGGACCGCAATGCAGTATGTAAAGTGACCTTTATATTTGGTCCGAGGGTGCGCATGCCAAATACCTCCAAATTTTGCCACTTCAAGCCAAATTTTAATTTTTTTGTCTTATTATTTCACAGACAACACTGCGACAACAGAAACCCTAACTACAAACGCTCACATGTTCGATTTAGGTGTATTATAAAAAGCGATGGGCCACCAAATTCACAACACATCGATGCCAGAAGCCCACCCCTCCATAATCTAGTTAGCGTCAAGTATAGGGAGATGGAGCCCACGTAGGTTATGACAACAAGATCACTAAATTGCAGTGTGAAACCAAAACTAACCGGATCAGATGTATACAGTATAACAAAAACATGAGCCTTGGTCCAGGCTATCAGGCGTGAGAACCTCCTTAGTTGTGAGAGCATGTTAAACTAACCCCCCCGTGTGGAGGCTGCACTTTAGCCTGGTTAGCTCTAACTGTCAGCTGTTCATCTGCCTCTACAGCAAGAGTAGGTTAAAGCAGTATGGGACTGAGATCTATCAACTCATTAGTCAAAACTCCTTGTGATGAAAACACCGCTCTATAAAGGCTGAATCTGGAGAAGCATCAGTTTGGTTGCTATTAGCATCCAGAGGTGAGATTGCTGTGGGACCGTGAAAAGATGACGTCCTACTCTGTACTGTGTTGGTTAACTGTGTTAATATGTAATATGTGTTAATATGATAGTTTGATTGATTTTGATTTGATTATTGATCGGACAGTAATTCCAGCTGTTATAGGGCAGATTTGCCATGTTGGAGTGAAAGATGGAGCTGTGTGGCCAAAAGTTTGTGCGCTTCACCATAACACAAGCAGACTAGCCACACCCTGCCAACCACCTGGGACTTGCTTAAGCTGTGCGCTCACTCTGCATTTCCTTTAAGTGATGCACTTTTGTTAATGATATAATCACATGTGTAATTACAGTAAAACCACAGTAATAACACCAGAACTGTACGTTCTGATAGCCTAGCTGAAACTTCCAGCGCAGAAAGGAAACAGCATGTCGTGTAACTCAGTGTGGTGTAGCCAGGCTGGAGAAACCTGCGGTGGAGTCACTCTTGCTGTAGTGGAGCAAAGCTCCACCGAGTCGCCCCCAGACTCTCCACACATTTTTCCGGAGTGAGGTAGAGCTGAGAGTTTCTCCGAGTTCCCCGGCCACTCCCTTGGACTGGGGAAAAAAACACGGAGCCCTGAAACACAATCCACGCTTATTCACACATATTCACTCTGACACAAAGCAGACTCTGCACGCAGCTTATTGACACAATGCCGTATTTTAAAGGGCCTGTGTCCCACAGTTCACCTCGGTTTTATTACTGAGCTCCGCTTAAAGCCTCTCTGTGACCTCGTGTACAAAATTCATCATTTCACGTTTGAAATCCTCCTTTTATTTCTTACAGTTAAATAAGACTGTTATTGTTACCGTGCTTTTAAGACTGGCATATGTAAACGAGCTCTGGACTGATTGGCTGCTTTCAAATGAAGAACAGTAACTTTAGCACAAATGGGTGGGGCTAAATAACTGTAGGCTTAATGGGTGGGGCTAAACAGCTGTAGGCTGAATGGGTGGGGCTAAACTACTACAGACTGAGTGGGTGGGTCTAAACTAATGTAGACTGAATGGGTGGGTCTAAACTGCTATAGATTGAATGGGTGGGTCTAAACTACTACAGACTGAATGGGTGGGGCGAAACTGCTATAGATTGAATGGGTGGGGCTAAACTGCTATAGACTGAATGGGTGGGGCGAAACTGCTACAGACTGAATGGGTGGGTCTAAACTACTACAGACTGAATGGGTGGGTCTAAACTAATGTAGACTGAATGGGTGGGGCTAAACTACTACAGACTGAATGGGTGGGTCTAAACTGCTATAGACTGAATGGGTGGGGCTAAACTACTACAGACTGAATGGGTGGGGCTAAACTACTACAGACTGAATGGGTGGGTCTAAACTAATGTAGACTGAATGGGTGGGTCTAAACTGCTATAGACTGAATGGGTGGGGCTAAACAGCTACAGACTGAATGGGTGGGTCTAAACTAATGTAGACTGAATGGGTGAAGCTAAACAGCTACAGGCTTTATGGGTGGCATTAAACTGCTGTAGACTGAATAGGTAGTGCTAAACACCTATAGGCTGAATGAGTGTGGCTAAATTGCTGTAGAATGAATAGGTGGTGCTGAACTGCTGTAGGCAGACTATAGGCAGAAACAACTGTAGCTTGAATAGGTGGAGTTAACCTTCTGTAGCCTGAATGGGTGTAGTTAAACTGCTGTAGTCTGAATGGGTGGAGTTAAACGGCTGTAGTTTGAATGGGTGGACCTAAACTCCTGTAACTTGAATTGGTGGAGTTAAACTGCTATAGTCTGAATGGGTGGAGTTAAACTCCTGTAGCCTGAATGAGAGGAGTTAACCTCCTGTAGCCTTAAAGATGCAGATTTAAACTCATGTAGCCTGAATTGGTGGAGCTAAACTCCTGTGTCCTAAATGGGTGGAGTTAAACTGCTGTAGTCTGAGTGCGTGGAGTTAAACTCCTGTAGCCTGAATGGGTGGACCTAAACTCCTGTAACTTGAATTGGTGGAGTTAAACTGCTGTAGTCTGAATGGGTGGAGTTAAACTCCTGTAGCCTGAAAGAGGCGGATTTAAACTCATGTATCCTGAATTGGTGGAGTTGAACTCCTGTAGCCCAAATGGGTGGAGTTACAATCCTGTAGCCTGAACAGACTTAGCCTAACAAAACTAAATAGGAAAGAATAACGATTAATTACATTCAGATCTCATTAAAGTATCTCCTCTATTTTACTAACAGACCCTCATGTGTTCTCGATCGTTTCCACACAATTTCTCCACTCATTTCAACAGAACTACGAGTCAGAAATAATGGCTTTTATTATTGGAGGCAATAACTGTGACATTTTATGCAGTAATATCTATTTGTGTTTTTAAAAGCGGAGTTTGAGGGTCATTAATAACTCCACAGTGTCTGTGTGGAGCAGCTGAGCTGTATAATTCAGATGGAAATATGAGTGGTGGTAAATTACAGTGTCTTTAGCGGTGTTTCCTGCTGTTTTTCCTGAGTCAGCCCCTTTCACCTTCAGCTCAGGACATTATGCGGTCTGAGTGTGTGCATTTCCCGAGAAAATGATTCCTCCATATGTGCTCTGCGCTCATTTCGACAGCCATGAACCCAGCAAACACTCGCAGACACCTTACTTCTTACTTTCATATATATATATATATATATATATATATATATATATATATATATATATGTGTGTATGTATATATATATATATATATATATATATATACATACACANTATATATATATATATATACTTTACCCACAATGACTTTCATTTAAACAGGTATTAGTTGGTCATACAGCAGCGCCGTGCGAATGCTTTGTGTATATTCATCTTCAGTATTTTGCACTTTGAAGGGGAATCGCAGCAGCTTTTCTAAAATTCCTGCATATTTAAATGATTAAGATGTAAACAAAGTCATTCAGAGCGGTTTGGTGTGAAAGGTTCCGTTCTAGCGAAACTAGACTTAGAATTATTAAATTCTTAGAATTATTAAATTATTAAATTATTAAAAGCTCCTTCACAGAAAGTTATTACATGCAACGGCTGTGAATACGGTGCCTGATGTCCGAGGCATTGATTTACGATAGCTTTTAGAAAGTTTTGGCCCTAAAATCGATTCATGGTGGAGGGATACATGCAGGGCGCTGTGAGGCAAAATAGTTCTTATTTGACAGAATTTCACCATCGGCAGCATTACATATAACACTCAGTAGACACGTGCGGGTTCACTGGTGGTTTTGATAGTAAATAAAATGGCTATATTTTCATTGTAGTCATGGAGACCCCTGTTCAGGAACCCTGGACTCTAAATCACTGTGAACAAGTCTGTTTAGATCTCAAACACTGAATTATGAAAAGAGAAACTGTGATTATTTGTATTGTAAACAAGTCGAAAGCTATCTTTCGATGTCTTAAAAACGTGAATTAATGAGATTATCTCATTAGCGCTCTACGATTTGCATGGCTCTAATTGATCAAAACATCTATAATAACAAACCTTCTGTAAAAACAGTAATTAGCAGATTTGTTTGAGGACTGTGTGCATTTTTAATGGCACCATTTTCATGTGACTCCCTTTCGAGGTGTTGTTAATCGTTGTTGACAAGTTGCTTTGATTTCTGTCTTGATGAGCTTAATTATAGCCTTCTAATGAAGAACATTGTGTTGATAGTGTAGTTCCTCAGTATGGTTTAATGTCTACACAGTAAACACACAGGTTCTGGATATTTGATAGATGGTCTTGTTTTGTCACCAGCTTTGGTCAAGTGTCAAGGCAAGGCAAGTTTATTTGTATAGCACCTTTCATATACAAGGGCAGTTCAAAGTGCTTTACATAAAAGGGAGATAATACAAAGAAAAACAAAATAAAAGCAAAATAATTCATTTAAAAATCATTAAAATATCATTAATCATTAAAATCATTAAATCATAAGAATGAGGAATAAAAAGTGCAGTTACAGGAGACTAACGGTGTTTTAAACTGAACTGAAAAGTCTAGACTTAAGTGTGAATCAGACTTACCACTTAAGGATGTAGCCTCCAGTAGTTCTGCTTAACCCTCCATCTTGCTGCTCAACTTTTTAGTAGAGCAGATTTTGAGGCCCTGTGTTTTAATAAAGAAGTTATTGAACTTAACTCAACCTGATTGTGCCATCTCTACCAATTGGCAGAGGCGTATTAGGGCAAAAAAGTCATTGAGTCACAATATGGCGTTGGGCCACCATGTTTGACATCTCGGCATTGGAGTTGTAGAGGTTCCTAACGGTGTCCTGTGATAATCCGTCCCATGCAGCTTCAATATTCTCACACAGTTCCTGCAGATGGTGCGGTAGGGGTGGAGGTGGAGTGACACCAGGCCTTCTGGATGTGTGACGCGTGACAACAAACCGTTCACCTTGGCGCCGAGGACCACGGTGCCTCCACACACGAATTCGTTGGTCATCTCCACTAAGAGAAAAGCAGGACTCTGAAGATGACCCGCTGCCATTCCGAGTCACTCCATGACAGTCCGGCACGACACCATCGCAGTCTTTTGCAACGTTGATGTGGTGTTAAGGACAGTCATCGTAACATTCTGCGCGCATGTAGTCCTGCGTTGTGCAGCCATCTGCCAATGGTGCTGGCACTAACAGGATGGCATCACTGCTCAGTGATGTCCACAGTCGTGGCTACTGGGTCAGTCAGGTACAGCGATAAGGCCCGTCCTTGCTTACATCACATGCAACGGCCAAGCGTGAACCTTGAATCATTCGCATGTCTCGCAAAGTCAAACCTACCCACCAAGTTTCAATCCTGTCGGTTGATTCCTTCTGGGTGCAGCTATTTGTGCAGCTATTCTTACGATAATAAGTGTAATTATAATATAATAGACTATGTGCTTTATTATTATTGCCCCAAACAAGCAAACAAAAAAAATCATGTCTCTTTTCTCTTGGTGAGGACGTTATAAGGCGATAGTTCAGAGAACAAATAGAATTTCTGAAACTGAAATTACTACAGATATACAGGGGTTGGACAATGAAACTGAAACACCTGTCATTTTAGTGTGGGAGGTTTCATGGCTAAATTGGACCAGCCTGGTGGCCAATCTTCATTAATTGCACATTGCACCAGTAAGAGCAGAGTGTGAAGGTTCAATTAGCAGGTAAGAGCACAGTTTTACAGTTTCCTCAAAATATTGCAATGCACACAACATTATGGGTGACATACCAGAGTTCAAAAGAGGACAAATTGTTGGTGCACGTCTTGCTGGCGCATCTGTGACCAAGACAGCAAGTCTTTGTGATGTATCAAGAGCCACGGTATCCAGGGTAATGTCAGCATACCACCAAGAAGGACGAACCACATCCAACAGGATTAACTGTGGACGCAAGAGGAAGCTGTCTGAAAGGGATGTTCGGGTGCTAACCCGGATTGTATCCAAAAAACATAAAACCACGGCTGCCCAAATCACGGCAGAATTAAATGTGCACCTCAACTCTCCTGTTTCCACCAAAACTGTCCGTCGGGAGCTCCACAGGGTCAATATACACGGCCGGGCTGCTATAGCCAAACCTTTGGTCACTCGTGCCAATGCCAAACGTCGGTTTCAATGGTGCAAGGAGCGCAAATCTTGGGCTGTGGACAATGTGAAACATGTATTGTTCTCTGATGAGTCCACCTTTACTGTTTTCCCCACATCCGGGAGAGTTACGGTGTGGAGAAGCCCCAAAGAAGCGTACCACCCAGACTGTTGCATGCCCAGAGTGAAGCATGGGGGTGGATCAGTGATGGTTTAGGCTGCCATATCATGGCATTCCCTTGGGCCAATTCTTGTGCTAGATGGACGCATCACTGCCAAGGACTACCGAACCATTCTGGAGGACCATGTGCATCCAATGGTTCAAACACTGTATCCTGAAGGCGGTGCTGTGTATCAGGATGACAATGCACCAATACACACAGCAAGACTGGTGAAAGATTGGTTTGATGAACATGAAAGTGAAGTTGAACATCTCCCATGGCCTGCACAGTCTAGATCTAAATATTATTGAGCCACTTTGGGGTGTTTTGGAGGAGCGAGCCAGGAAACGTTTTCCTCCACCAGCATCACGTAGTGACCTGGCCACTATCCTGCAAGAAGAATGGCTTAAAATCCCTCTGACCACTGTGCAGGACTTGTATATGTCATTCCCAAGACGAACTGACGCTGTATTGCCGCAAAAGGAGGAGGAGGCCCTACACCATACTAATAAATGATTGTGGTCTAAAACCAGGTGTTTCAGTTTCATTGTCCAACCCCTGTAGTTGGTCAGCTAAGATATATTTGGTGTCTGAAGTTTGCTTCATGGTGCTAACCTGCCTAAATCATCACAGCCTTGCTCTGTACCATGTATAATATCTGACAGACTGTATTGCAGGCACTTAGCACCAGGATAATTAGCGGAGTATCAGCTTCTATTACACTGCACATACTTTACACACCAGATATGTCTCGGTTGGTCCGCTACATTTGAGGTCATTTCTTCACCAAACCATCACTGTAATCCAAATATGATGCTGGCGGGATCCTGCTACAATACTGTGTAATTGACTGTAAGCCCCGCACGGTTTTCTGGTCTGAGAGAGGCCCTGCGGTGTCCGTCTCTGCCTGAATGGAGGAGGAAAGATTCATGCCCCGGGGGGACTGTGGGAAGAATGAACGGCAATATTTTTGACTGAGAGAACAGAGTTTGTCACATTTAATGGTTTTATGTAACCACTGCACATGCAATTATCACCGTTCTGTGTCAGAGAAAATGCGGCGTGACGCATGTCCATGTGCAGCCAGTTTGAGTCCGAGCGTTTGGACCCGACTGCCTGCTATTATCCTCTGTATTCCCGTCACTGCACTCTTTCACCGCTGAGATACATTAACTCGGAACAGAAAGTGCAGATCTGGACTCAATCCCGTGCCTGTTACAGCTTGTTACAGAGTTTCCAGCTATATCGCTGGAAAACTGAGCGAGAAAGATTTGGGTAGCAAACATGTTTTGGCTGATCGACTACACAGTGGAAGTCTGATCTTTGCCGAACTGTGATTTTTAGTTTGGAGTTGTGAATTCGGGAGGTAGTTGGTGGGAATCCATGTCTGTGTTCCCTCTTTTAGGGCAGCATTAGTTGAGTGTTAATACAAAACCTAACTAGTTAAAGCTCGTGGATCTGTTTGGCACCAAAAAGGTTATGCGACTGTAATGACAGAGTAACTCAACGCGAGTTCTTTGAACAATGGCATAGTAGAAGCAAACTTGTTTTTATAGAACCGTGTTTGAAAGAGTGTAAAGGACCTTTTAAATGTTTAAAGAACCTTCTCAAAGAACATTTTTGTCAAGTTGAGGCAGATTTTTGGGGGGCTACAGTAGAGTTAAGGCTGAATTTTGCCAGCTACAGTTGAAATCAGTAGGGCTGTACCTGACTCAGAATTTTGTCAGTTGAATCGGATTCCCCCGTCCTGGTCGACGATTCGAATGTTCGTTCATGTTTTCTCTCCATATACATTATCTAGTAATCAGTAAATCAAT
>JAVGWN010003209.1:0-10467 GCA_034552555.1 Semaprochilodus insignis | reverse complement strand
CATCTATCAACACCCTAACAACCACCTGGGAGACCACATGGGAATTGTTGGGCTGTACGGTCACCGAGCCTTTTCTTCAGGACATGCAGGTTTCCGTGTTTAAAGCTGCTTTTTATTAAAGTTCCTCCAGATCGTCTGAACGCTCTCTCTGATAACGTGTTCAGTGTTCCTCCTTCAAGCTGCTTTAGGAAACTGAGTTAAGCTGTGGATGTTAAGCTGTGAAGGTTCCAGAGACAGTCAGTTCTGCAGGTTAGTAACCCAGAAGCCCATCACAGTCTGAGTAACACTCATCTGTACTTACCTCGGATTGGTTAGGATGTAAGTTTTGCTTTCATTGGTGATTTCAATGGAGACGTTTCTGCTGGTGTTTATGGCCTGGGATATTTGGCTAGCACTGGTTCCAAACAAGGACACGCCAGCAATAACAGCTTGTGCTACTGCTGCAACGACTGTAGGATCAATTGCCTGTTAAGAATAAATATGAATTATTACATAGTGATATTTAACATGATTATCTTTATTATAACAGTGTTTCATTGTGTGGGTTCTCATTACTCGCATAGCTTTTATCTTAGCAAATATGGGATATCAGGAAAGGTGGGAGGACAAACAGTTCTCATGCTCTATTGGTCTTTGAGTGACAGGAGATGATCACCACAAGGTGCTTCAGCATTTGTTTTGACCTTGCAGCCACCAAGACAAAGTAAAGGATATAAACAAGAGCGGCATCAAAAAACAAGCAGAAAGTCAGGAACCGGCAAACAAAAGTAACGAAGGGCAAAACCAGAGACGTAGTCAAAAAACAGAGCAGAGGATCCGAAAACCAAAACAGCAAACAGTGAAAATAAGGCTTGGTACGTACTGGGAAAACAGAAACATTACTTCGGGAGGAAGAAGCTGAACCGAACAGCTTATAAAGGGATAGAACCAGGTGGGAATAATCAATACTCAGGTGAGGCTGCTCTTTGATTGGCTGCTGGCTGTGAGCGGGAGGTCATGTGGTAACCCAAGGAGTTCACTGGCGGTATAGCCCATGCCGGGCTTGATGGGTGACTCTTGGCCACCATATGGATAGTGTTCTTCCAGAATATCCAGTCATCTGTTTGAGCCTTCAGGCTGCTGAATGGCTGGTTCATGAATGATTCCTAGGACTGACTCCATCCATCTTGTAGCTCTTTGTCCTCTTCCTCTTTTGTCTTTAATGGTTTTCTGAGTGAGAGGTGAGGCTTGATTTGGTTGAGGATCATTTTGTTTATCTAAACTCTCTAAAACGTCCTCACCAACACCAAAGCTCAACGGCATCTACAGTTGACCAGCATTCCAGCATCCATTCCCTTCCCAAGGTTCCCAACTGTCAACTGTACATGGTTGACGTTTATCTTTAAACCAGGTTGAAGTTGCTTCCTATTCACCAGCTTCTTAATCCCATGTTCCGTAGACAGCAGAATGTAACTGCAGCACCATTTAAGGTGGAACGGAAAATTCCCAAAACAAGCTGGAAACAGGAACTTAAGTTCCCACATCTTTAACAGGATCCCGGAACAACTTTAATCCTGCAGTCTGCACATTTCACTCCAGACAGTTTCCCAAACTCTTAGACAATATGGAGCAGCTCCACTCAGCGTTTGACCCTGAAGAGACTAAAGAGAGGAGCAGCTCCACCTTTATTAGCATCACATCCCCAACAGCAGCCTGTAAGCAGCAGCCATGCTGTGTGATTGTATCCGTGTTTGCCGGTTGAAGCAGATCATCTTAAACTGAGAGTTCCATAGTGAGGATCAACTTTAATCTACTGTGTGTTGATGTGCAGATGGAAAGTTAGTAGCTAGCATAGGTAACGTTAGCTACTAGCATTAGCTCCAAGTAACTAGCATAGCTAACTAAACAGTATGAGGGTGGAGCTTATTTACCCAGAGGCTCATTTTGTTTAGTCTATTTCCACACGGTGCTTCTGTGTGATCATCGCAGTGTAAATCTGTGGACTTGCGGATGTTCTAATCTGTTCACTGCACCAAAAACTCTCAATAACTTACAATGCAATAAGACCTAGAACCCATCTACAGTACCTTCCTCTGAGCAACCACTTCAGGCTCGTCCTCTAAGGAGGTCATCAGCATGTATTTTGGTGGTCTTGTCTCTTTACCACAGCCGTTGTCCATTTCTTTCCCTTTGATGAGCTCTTCTGTCTTCCTCAAAAAAGAACGTCCTGTGTCGAAATTAAAAATAGAGCCTTATATAGCATGTAAATACAGTGCTCAGTAAACATACATGTTATTGTTTGTTTATAATACTCATTCCAGGATTAAAATGGATCTCTCCGTCTCTCCATCTAACCATCATTGTATCTTTCACAAGTATAGTTATTTGACGGACCTGCACAAAACAAAATGGGCTAAGGTTTTGGGGACAGGGTCAAACCCTCAGAAGGTAGTTGGTGGTCCATGTACAAAAGGTCCATTTAGAAAAGGATGAGGCCCTCCAGTGGAGGGTGATGCATGAAATTTTAGCCTTAAACAAGCCCATGGCACAGCTTGATCCTTTAATTGGGGAAGCTTGTCTGTTTTATGGGACACTGTTCAAGTTCTTGTATGAAGTAGCAAAATTAGCCTAGCAAAATTAGTCTGCTGTACTAGCAAGTCTGATGTACAAGGACGACTGGTGTACCAGGAAGAACAAACTTAAGGGAAGCAGGGCAACTGACCCTCCTGTGCATGTCCTCCTTTTAGGAGCTAAATATGTGTCTCTAAATTGTCAGAGATTTAGTTTTTGCCTTCTGCAGTCGGTCTTCATTGTGTGCATCTTTACATTGCTTTGACCTTTCACTTTAGGTCCCACCTGCAGCGCTGGCACGCATGTGCTGGGCCACTGGAACCAGGACAGAGAGCGGGCATGTGACCCACCACTTTCTCAAACAGTAGAGCGTGAGTGTGTTCAGTCAGGGGAGCTGCAACTCAGTAATCCAGTAAAATGCTTTTACTGCAGTACACAAACTAAAGCACAGTAGCCGTTTATGTTACTATGTGAATTTACTAAAAGCAGTCAGTCTCTGTTGTAACTCAGATGTACACTGAGGGTGACGGTCATTTCGTCACGTCGCCGAGCAATTACATCTTAAAGGGAAGCCAGAAATTAAAATGGAATTGAATTTAGTTATTTAATCTAGTTAAAGAATTAAAAATAGATTTAATTAATAAAGGGAAAAGTGAATAAAACCAATACAATACACCAGTTAATAAGATTTCAACATAGAAGGATAAACAGGCAAACTAAAAGTTGAAATAAAAAGCCTTATAAAAAACTAATACAAATTAAAAACTTAACTTTTGGGAGAAAATAAAATAAATAAGAATGAAAAAATAAAAGACTATAAATGATTAAAGAAATGATGAACTTGGTAAAATCAGGTACAGGCTGTCTGAAGGCGGCTAGAAACTAAAATGATTGAGTGACACCAGTGAGGTGAGCTTTAGAGACTCCTGTATTGAATTCCAGTTCGCTCTTGCAGCTAAAAGCAGATTTTCCCAGTTCAGTAAAAACTCTGACAGGTGATCCAGTCACTGGAGGGAGTCGGATAGTTACTGTTAAATACAGAGACCCGTTTACAGAAGTCAGCTTGAATATGTCTCACTGCTAGCCTCTCAGACCTAGCCTGGTTAGCGCAGAGCTGTTAAACACTTTCTGTAGTTCGAAGTGCTTTATCATATGAACACCCCACCAGTGTTCACGTCTGCACCGAATAACTGAACTGTGTTAATTCACAAGGATGTTAAGCAGCTAGCAGAGTTTGCCATCTTAAGCCCTACTGGAGGGCGATTAGTTCTACATGGGGAGGGGCGGTAATTATTACCTCAGTGATTTTAGTCCTGTCTGGATGCGCCATCTCAGTCATTTTTACTGACTGTGCCCTTACCTTTTACCTGTACCTGTAAAACGAGCCACATAAATCAGTGTTTGCCCGTTTTTCTCAAGTATGGAGGCGCTCTAGGACACGTTTAGTTTCATTGTGTATAGCACAAATAATTCACGTTTGTGGTGAACCTCAGGTACCGTACAAGGTACAACAGTCACATCCAGATGTGCTAAAGGCCTCCTCGGCGGAGATTCCTTATACTGTATGGATTGGTCCTAAATTTTACAAACAACCTGCAGTAGAACTACATTACTCCACCTCCCCATGTAGAACTAATCCCGTCCCAATAGGGCTTTAGGCTAAACATGATGGTATGGAGGTCACAACCAACACTGACTGACTCTTCATGAATGAATACAAAAAGAGGCATGTTTTTAGCAGGTCATTATTTTATATCACCAAGTAAGGTGCGTTTTTTCATCTCAACATGATTGGAGATGACCCTCTAGTGACCCCCTCCCAACCTTCCACCCACTGCGGGGGTCTGTCTGCTCCTTGCCGACATCCAGCCCTCTGTTTTAAACCAAACTACGGTCACTGTAGTTTATAGTTGGCTATATTCTTTTTGTTTTTTCGAGTTTGATGTTATGTTAAAGGTGTTTAATCTCTCTCTCTCTATTTTTCTTCCTCTCTTTTTCTCCCTTTTCGGTTTCAATTTCAGTTCATAGTCATTTACTTGTCATAACAATTGTCAAAACAACAACACATACAAACACATTTGATCCATATAATAGTCTACATACCCAGTAAATCAACACAAATACAGAGCACTAATATTCCTGTGATGGAGTGATAAAGGGTTTAAAGGACATACCTGTCTAAGGAGGTCTCCCAGTGGGGTATGCGGGTCTCCCGGTAGGATAAGAAATGTTCGGCTATGCTGCGCCTTTTATAGTGATGAATCTGCACTAGAATTGAGACCCCAGTGGAGGAGGAGGAGTGACTTACAGCACTTCCTATTACAGAAATAGTGCACTATATAGTGTGTCAGTCGCTCTGTAGTGTTCTCTCTCCCTGTGTAGTTCACTACTGAACACACATAACGCTCAGACAGTTTACACTTCAAATTCCAGTGTACACATTTACATTACATTTACATTTATGGCATTTAGCAGACACTCTTATCAACTGTCTAAAGAGTCTAAAACTCTCCTTAAGCTCAGAGGTTCGCTGCCAGAACAAGGCCCAGTGCTGATACCTAGAGAGAAGAACACAGACCAAGTCGTTATGCAACTGTCTTAATATGGCTTAAAAGACTGACACATCTCTTTAGAGCAGGAACACACACACAAAGACAGAGGGTGCTGCATGCACATTTTGTATACAGTACAAATGTAAAATAATATTACTCAAACTAACAAATATAATGGTGTTTACATTAGTAAATATGCAATGCATACTTAACATTAAATGAAAACATTGCAGAAAGATTGAAACTTGCACAAGTAGAACAGCTGATCAGCGGTTTTATATTTGCTTGTTTGCTCACCCTGAAGTTTTATCCTCCATTAGTTAAGCATAACAGCTACCAGCTAATCAGGATCCTGCATCTCTCTGTAGTGGTTTACACTCACTACTTATAACTGCTTACCCTGAACAGATACATTTTGGAGAATCTGAGTAGAGTCTTTGGGGCACACGGGGGCACACCAGCCCATCCTCATGGTCTCTCTGTAGCAGGGGTTTCGGAATGTCTGTAGTCCCGGCAAACACACATATCATAACAGCACAGAAAGCCAGCTAAAAACTGGAACTGGTTTAAATGGTTTAAAGAGGTTTTTCTGCACACTCTGAGCCAAAAATCTCCACTTCAATAGCTCTTACATAAACCAGATTTTCCAGTTGTATCCATATCTATATCCATATCTCTCTGAGGGATTTTACAGAGGTGATTAATAATATTACTCATAGCCTGAGGTCTGGAACATTTTATGCTTAAAATTTTTTTTGTTGTTGTTGACAGAATTATCTGATTACAAAGTGAAGAAAAGAGAGATCTAAAATTCTCTCTGTAAAAAAACCTTTGATTGCAATATGTCGGCGTCATGGGCAGAGAACTGGACGCAACGCGTGCTGAGCCACAGTAACAAGAGGGTTTAATACACGTAACAGAGCACGCTACAACAATACACGGGGGCAAAACCAGGTCATACACCGAGAGACAGAGCGAGGGTCAAAAAAGCCAGAAAAGCAGTCAGCGAAGGGCAGTCCGAACAAATCCGGGGGAGAGCAAATCCGGAAACCAGTATGAGGAGCGAAAGGGTCAAAAGCCAGAGATCAGAAGATGAGAAAAAAGCCGATAAGGGACAAGCGAGAAGAGTAGAAGGAAAAAGAGGTCGATAACAAGAAGGCAAGAACAACAGGTTAGAACCGCTCAGAATTGCTAATAGAATTGGCAAAGCTTCTCAGTGAATGTGAGAGTGTGTGTGGTTTATATACTCCTGTGCCAGCTGGCCGCAATCAGTAGACTAGCGAGTCAGAGCGAGGGGGATAGGAGGAGCATGAGACTGTGGGTGTGACGTCATCAGCCTGTGCCCTCTGGGAACTTGAGTCCGGAGGAACGGAGGCAGGCAGGCCCACAGGCATGACAGCCGGCAAAATTAAACAAGAATTTTGAACCTGACTTTACCCACTGTTCAGATTTCTGTTCTTGTAATGTATGCAAACTAGCATATTTAAGTAGATAATGTGATCACAAACGTGAAAACTGGTGAAAAACTATCTGGGGTGAACTGTCTTAAGTTAAGCAGTTCATCTCTGGTGTAACTGATCGGGTTTGAGTAACAGAACACACAGAATATAGACAAAAACAAGCAAACTACTAGAGAGCGCTGTGCCGAGGCAGCCGCCCACGAGACCATCATAGCAAGATTGGGTGCGAGATGTCTTGCCTTAGATACTATATCAACCCATTAACCAAATTCAACTTACTACTGGGATCAATTTCACTACCACTCCCAGACATGATGACTGACAGACCTGCTGAACCTAAACACCTCTTAAATAGAACCTGTCTGGTAATGTGAAGCAGCTAAACGCTCTCAAACAGCAACACATGAGACTCAAATACAGAGGCAGAACTCTACAGTCTGGAAAGGGTTACAGAGCCACTGCTAAGGTTATGGGACTCCACAGAACCACAGTGAGAGCCATAATCCACAAATGGAGAAAACCTAGAACAGTGGAGAACCTTCCCAGCAGTGGCCGACCTACCAAAATATCTCAAAGAGTGCATCGATGACTCATCCAGGAGGTTAGAAACATCTGAAGAGCTGCAGGCCTCACTCGCCTTAATGTACACAACACTGGGCAGATATGGCCTCTATGCATCGCAAGGTACAAAACCACTGCTGACCAAAAAGAACACAAAGGCGCATCTCACATTCACCAAAAAACATCTAAATGACCCACCAAACCCCCAAAACATTTGAGATAATATTCTGTGAACGGGTGTGTCAAAGCTGGAGTCTCATTGGGTCTAGCTTAAAGCCAACACCGCATTACACCATAAGAACAACATACCAACAGTGAAGCATGGCGGTGGTAGTGTGATGGACTGGGACTACTTTTCTTCTGCATGATGAACCATGAATTCTGCTCTGTATCAGAAAAGTCTACCTCTGACCTGAATCCCACTTGGATCCTGCAAGCAGTTCATGCTGGAAAGCCAATAAAGCCAAATCATTTCTGTGAAGAAGAGTCCACAGGAGCATTCCTCCACAGTGACATAAAAGACTCACAAGTTATCCCAAATGTTTGACTGCAGTTGTTAATGCAGAGAGTGGTTCATCCAGTTATTAGGTTTTGGGGGTAGTTACTGTTTTATATGGGTGATACGGGTTTATAACAAATCTTTATCTCCGGTAAATGGAATGATCTTTGGAAAACTGCATTTTGTGTTCATATGTTTCTTTATCTTATACTAAATCAGTTGGATGATCTCACACATTTCAGTGTGACACATTCTGTGATATTTGTGATGAGTTGTCCCTCTATAATATATGTTTGAAACCACTTTAGGGCACATTCACAGACCAAACCAATTGTCTAGCTGATCGAATAGATTGCTGTGGTTAACTCTGTCGCACCCAAATCTAACACCATCCAACAGAAGCGAGAACTTTCAGTGGTATTCGGTTGGCGAGGAGGATGTCTCAGCAGACAGAGCTACTGCAGTTGTAGGTGAGAGGTGTTTGAGTAGCTTTGTCTGGTTTAGAAACACTGTCCTGCTGTAAAAGCTGTCCTCCTTTCATCTCCAGCTGTTTTACATATAATGTTATGTTTGCTTCCAGAATTTGCTTTTAATTTTGCCTACTACTCACAATTAATGAATGGATCTGGCCATGATCCCAAAGGACTGTTCTCTACAGTCAGTAAATTACTTCAACCTCCCAGTCTTGTGCTTTCACCCTCCCCTGGAACTGCTTTTCTAGATTTTTTCCAGGATAAATTATTTCTATCAATAAGGGATTTCCTAACTCTGTCTCCTCTGATTACTCTACCTTACTTCTGACTCTGGTCTCCTGGCTGTTCCTAGGTTCAGGCTTTCCTCTATGGGTGGCAGATCGTTTAGTGTTGCTGCCCCCACACTCTGGAACTCCTTACCTTCATCTATCTGCACTTCTCCCTCTCTTTCCACCTTTAAAACTCACTTAAAAACATATCTTTTCTCAGAACATTTTCTTTCTTCATGATTATTTTGTTTGTTTGTTTGTTTGTTTGTTTATTTGTCTGAGATTGTAAAGAGTCCTCGGGTATCTGAAAGGCGCTACAGAAGTGTAACATATTATTATTATTATTATTATTATTATTATTATCTTCATGGGAGAGATGCAAGGAGCAAAACCACCTAACAGAACCCAAAGGCTCGCCTCACATTCGTCAAACAACATCTAGATGATCCTCCAAGACTTCTGTGGACTGATGAGGTGGAACTTTTTGGGTCATGTTTCTTTATCTAATTACAAATCTAATTAAGCATTTCAATGTGACAAATTAACAAAACTAGGACTGCAGGTCAGATGTGATCTTTGAGACCAGCCCGGATATCTGGCTGATCTAGTAGGTTTGTAACTGTGACAAATGCCGCCTTCAAATCTAACACCATCTAACAGAACTGAAAACTTTCAGAAAAAAAAAAAAAAAAAAGAGGAAGCCTCAGCAGACACAGCTACTGCAGTTGTAGGTGAGAAGTGAAGTTCTGCACCCTTTCTACTCTAAAGATGCCTTTACAAACAGTTCCATTGATTTGCCTTTCAATCCTACCATCAGTTCTCTTTGGAAGTGTTCTTGGTCTTCAAGTCCTTAGAATGACCTCCATTGTTCCTGGTAAATGCCATTTCATAATTATGTTAGGAACTTTATCTGAGAGCTTAAATACACTGACAAACCAAAACCATGGGATATCAGTACGTAAACTGATTATGATGTTTGTTACCTCACAACCTGCTCGTTGAGAGCCATGGTGAAAACCTCAGTAGACACAGCTACTGCAGTTGTAGGTGAGAAGTGTTTGAGTAGCTCTCTCTTGTTTAGGAACATTGTCCTGCTGTAGAAGCTGTTCTCCTTTCATCTCCAGCTGTTGTACAGATAAGGTGATTCTGGTGATTCTGGTGATTCTAGACTCTGCTAGTAAAAGAGAGGTCTGAGCACACAGCCATGAGGGGCACTGATATTAAGGACCAGTGAGGAAGAGGTGATGCTACCCATCTTTATCACCTGGCATCAGCCTGTCAGTAAGTTTGGGACCCAAATTTCAAAGCTTAATGTGGAGCCTCGAGGGACGATGGTGTTGAATGCTGAGTTGTATTCTCCGATACGTGTTCTTTATGTCCAGATGGGAGAGGGCAGTGTCCAGTGTCAGGGCTATTGCATCATCAGTGGATATGTTCTGTTCGGTAGGCGAACTGCAGTGGGTCCAGGGTTCCAGATAGTGAGGAGCAACTGAAGTTTCTTGCCAGCTTCTCAAACCGCTTACTTATGATGGAGGTCAAAGCAACCGGCCACTAGTCATTTTAAGGTGCTAACTATGGTAACCTTGGTGTAAGGATCCGGGAACCTTTACATCGCCGCAAACGGGTTCCCGCCCTGCGCTAAGACCAACTAACAAAACTGAGAACTTTCAGTCCTGCATGACACACTGCGGTGACCTCAGAAAAAGCAATGCACCACCAAATGTGCAACATGCAAATAGATGTTAAATACCCATCTACACACCACTCATTGTCAAGTACAGGGAGATGCAGCTCAAGTAGACGATCATGACAAGATGTGGGTGTCATACACAGTGTGCTGGGGCCTTGCATCATTGCTTTGCTGGGGTTTATCACTTGTGTGTATGTGTTGATGTTTCCTTGTTGGCTGAGGAGTTTGTCATCATATCCACTGAGACAGTGGTTGAGACTTTTTCCATCTGTGGCCTAAAGGCTTTCTGGGCCAGCTGTTTGAGTACCGTTATGTCACACCTATGATGTAGGAATGTGGAAGTGTCCTCATTAGTGTAGTAGGTGAAGTATAGAAGTGTAGTCATTAGTGTAGTAGGTGAAGTATAGAAGTGT
>JAVGWN010003208.1:0-10467 GCA_034552555.1 Semaprochilodus insignis | reverse complement strand
ATATATATGAACTGTGTCTCCCCGTTTCTCCAAAATGACAGGAGAAGGAAAAACATAAGACCAGACGTCTTTCAAAGTCATTTTGGGCCATTTCTTTTCATCGGTTCATCATGAAATTTACACACAATGTAAAGAATCATGTCAAAAACTGTAAATGGAGCTACGAGGTTTAGTTCCAACAGCAGCGAAATTAAACATAATAAAACGCATAATCAAACCAGCATTAATATAAATGATAGTAGAACTCACCAGCTGTAGCCAGGCATTGGTGATTAGCACTTGATTCTTCTCATCCTAAAGAGAATGAGGAGAAAGAATAAAGGTTAGATATGAAAGGAAGCACAAACACTGTTGTAAACGTAGTGTGGATATATAGCAGTGATCTACTGCACTCCTTGAATTTACATAGTATACTGCAATAGAACTTTTATTTTATGACAGAAAATAAATCAACCAAATGTTATTTCACCAGGGGTGCCCAAACCTTTGCATATGACTACATGCTAGATCACATTAGATTAAAGTTTTTTTTGGTTTCCATGTCATACGTCTTTGCGCTCTAACATCACGCAGCACACTGGCTCAGAAAGAAGGCCCGGCTTGATGTTTAGGT
The DNA here is from genome assembly GCA_034552555.1 of Semaprochilodus insignis. NCBI lineage: Eukaryota > Metazoa > Chordata > Actinopteri > Characiformes > Prochilodontidae > Semaprochilodus > Semaprochilodus insignis. Next base: position 9,854 of record JAVGWN010003208.1, on the reverse strand, counting down.
CTCAATTGCAAAATCAACATTACACTGGTGAACATGATCATGATGACAACAGTAGATCATTCACTCACATCCTCAGAAGACAAAATCCTTCACCAGGCTTTAACTGACCTCTATGAGTCATCCTGTTAGTGCCAGCACCATTGGCAGACGGCTGCACCACGCAGGACTACATGCACGCAGATCGTTACGGTGACTGTCCTTAACACCACGTCAACGTCGCCAAAGACTGCAATGGTGTCGTGCCAGACTGTCATGGAGTGACTCAGAATGGCAGCGGGTCATCTTCAGTGACGAGTCCCGCTTTTGTCTTGGTGGAGACGACCAACAAATCCGGGTGTGGAGGCACCGTGGTCAGAACCAAGATGAACGGTTTGTTGTCACACGTCCAGAAGGCCTGGTGTCACTCCACCTCCACCCCTACCACACAATCTGCAGGAACTGTGTGAGGATATTCAAGCTGCATGGGATGGATTATCACAGGACACCATTAGGAAGCTGTACAACTCCATCCCGAGGTGTCTGGCATGTTGGGTTAGTAAACATGGCGGCCTGACACCATACTGAGACACTACTTCTGTGTGTGTAGCTCAATAAATATTGATCATATCAGTCTAAATGTATCATCATTTATTGTTCCTGGTAACCTTTATCTTCCTTCCCCATAGCACTGCAATCCCACACCTCCCTCTGGGTGCAGCTGTTCTCTTGATGATGGGTGTATAATTGCTCGTACTGTCAAAGTTCCATGTTACAGCATTTAAAGTTATTCTCAGATACTTCCACACTGTAGGTAATCATCAAAGTACGTCAAATCTGAAGTATCACTGACTGAGAAAGACACAGCACTGATGTTGCAACATGAGTAATTCAGTCGTCTATGCTGGACAGACAAACAAAAGCAACAGTGGGGTGGAAAATTTCAGCTCCCCTCAAAACATGATGCAACATAGCACAGTGGTATGTGAGCAAGAGGCTATAATCACAGAGAGAGACGCAGGCTGAAGGCTTTGCCATGGCCCTCACAGTTTTCTGACCTAAACATCATGGCAAATCTGGGGACAGACCTCCAAGGACGGCCCAAGAACCTTACAGGACTAGAAGCTTTTTGCAAGGAAGAATGAGTGGAACCCCCCAAACAAGTGATGAAAGACCCTTGGCTGGCGTTTATTAGCTGCCGTACTTGCTTAAATACTGAGTGAGCAGGGTCCCCAAACTTTTGCTTCAGGCTCTTTTCCCTTTTTGCTATTTGGAAAGTGTAAATGATGGAAATAAAAACATAATCTTTTAAAAATTATGTCATCTTTAACTTTAACTATATGCCTTTTGGGCATCAGTTCATCTCAAACAAGCTTAACTTTACTCAGGTTTCCCATTATCGGCTTTCAGTACTAGTGCCGGAGCCCTTTTCCTTTTTATTGTATTGTATAACTGGGAAAGATGGGAATGCAAAAAAGTGTTCTTGCTTAAAAACATTAAAGAAATCTTTAACTTTACGCCATCAGTTCATATTCTAGTCGCTTAGTTTTCTAATCACAATAGCAGAAATGGATAAAATACTTTATCATTAAATATTAAAAACTATGCTTGGGAATTTATCTACAGCATCTACAGCTATATGACAGTATATTGGCAACTTGTCATTTACTGTAATGCAGTGGCGGAATTAAATAAATACTAAAATGAAATAAAATTGAAAGAAATAGATTCTGATGAAGTTCATTTTGTACACTGATATAGCTATAACAAAACAGACAGCTTTTAAAATCCCTAGTAGGTACAGTATTCCCAAATTATTTCCCATAAAACTGACCCACCTCAAAGGGTCTTCTAGTTCACGTTTATAGTTTCCCAGTTAGGAACATAGTTTGTTTTTACACTAGTTTGGACTCTTTCCATCACTCATTCCCACATATGGAAAGTTATGGGATCGCTGGGGTTCAAACTCACAACCTCCTGAAGTTGGGATGAATTCTTAGACCTCTGCACCACATGCACCTGCATTGCTCTTCTAAGTTTAAGTACATAGAAACTTGAGTAATTTCAGAACCTGTTCAGAACCATTTTGGTTCAAATTCACAACCTCCTGACGCTGGGCTGAATGCTTAGTCCACTACACAGCCTGCAAGCTCCCAAGTTTCCTAAGGTTTAGGGTGTCCTTAAAAAGTAACAAAGGTACATGTGGTGCAATGGACTAAGGATTCACTGCCCACCAGGAGGTTGTGAGTTTGAGCCCCAGTGAAGCTTTTCAGCCTTATGGGTTTCCAGTTATGGATAAGTTTAGTAGGGCTCAAACTCACAACCACCTGATGTTAGGACGAATTCTTAGACCTCTGCACCACATGTACCTGCATTGCTCTTCTAAGTTTAAGTACATAGAAACTTGAGTCATTTCAGAACCTGATATGGATTGGTTTAAATTCACAACCTCCTGATGCTGGGCTGAATGCTTAGTCCACTACACAGCCCGCAAGCTTCCAAGTTTCCCAAGGTTTAGGGTGTCCTTAAAAACTATCAAAGGTACACGTGGTGCAATGGACTAGCGATTCACTGCCCACCAGGAGGTTGTGAGTTTGAATCCCAGTGATGCCTTAGCCAGTAATAACTGGAGGCCCAACCCAGAAGAAACGCTTGGTGGGACTGTCTGATGGAAAGAGTCTAGGAAATCGAGTAGACACATATGACCTGTTATTTGTCGAGTTGAGATTCAGAACTTCCAGTGAGAGTTTGACTGAACAAAGAAGTCTGAGTGCTAAAGCACACGATCACTAGTTTATTCTCTCCATCTACAGACTCTCTCTCTCTCACCCACTCTCTCCATCGTAACCATCCCCCCATCGCCACCTCCCACCATACACAGACAGATGCATTAAGAGCTTTTGAGAGGAGTGTGTGAGAGTGGTTATGACAGTCGGTGTGAATTGGAGCAATCTCCAGCACTGTAATAATCGCCACTAGAACGGAGAGCGCCTCTCGATGTAATATGCCTTCATGACTTCATGAAAGACGCGGTACAGAAGCCCTCGCACCAACATTTACTGACCGCTGTCAGAGCGCATGTGTCTGAAATGCTGTCTGCTCTCACTCGGGGCTGCGCTCTTTCGACTACAGGCTACGTGACGGAGGTGACATGACGATAAAGGAACAGACCTGGCCAAACAGACTGGAAGCAAAGGAAAGGAAAGAGTCATCTCCATTTATACACCAAGCCAAAGAGTCCGTGCAAGGGGGAATAATGCGTAGCCTACAGCAGAGCAGCAGGACAAAACAATGCTGGCATTTCCCAGCCTCTGCTGTGCACCACTTACTTAGCTTACAGTAGGGGATTTACGAAGGGTCAACTCGTGGCCCAGAGAGAGAGAGACAGAGAGAAAAAGATTAGTTGGGGATGAAATGATGATACATTTAGACTGATATGATCAATATTTATTGAGCTACACATTCAGAAGTAGCGTCTCTCAGTATGGCATCGGGCCACCCTGTTTGCTAACCCAACATGCCAGACATCTCGGCATGGAGTTGTACAGGTTCCTAATGGTGTCCTGTGATCCATCCCATGCAGCTTGAATATCCTCACACAGTTCCTGCAGATTGTGTGGTAGGGGTGGAGGACGTGTGACAACAAACCGTTCATCTTGGTGCTGACCACGGTGCCTCCACACATGGATTCGTTGGTCATCTCCATCAAGACAAAAGCGGGATTCGTTACTGAAGATGACCCGTTGCCATTCTGAGTCACTCCATGACAGTCTGGCCTGACTCCATTGCAGTCTTTGGTGACGTTGACGTGGTATCAAGGACAGTCGTAACGTTCTGTGTGCATGTAGTCCTGCGTTGTGCAGCCGTTTGCCAATGGTGCTGGCACAAACAGGATGACTCATGGTGGGATCACTGCTCATTGAATGTCTGCAGTCGTGGCTGTTGAGTCAGTGAGGTACAGCGATAAGGCCCGTCCTTGCCTACATCACATGCACAGCCGAATCAAAGACTTGAATCAATTACATCTCTCACGATGTCAAACCTACCCACCAAGTTTCATTCCTGTGGGTTGATTCCTTCTGGGTACAGCTATTTGTGCAGCTATTCTTTTGATGATGAGTGTAATAGTCAAAGCATTTGAACCTTTAGAGTCATAGGCCAGGAGTCGATCCCAACTCCCAGACACACTGGAGCTGAAGAACTGACTCTTTTGGAATCGACTCTTCATCACTACCTAGTTGTAAAAAGAGCAAGAGCTAAAGCTAACAGCATGAGTTAGCCTTAGAGAGCTAGCCTTAGCACTGTGTGTTGTGCAAACTGTTTGCTGTTATCGCATGCCAAAATGGAATTCGCTGTAGTATAAATTGTCCATTTCTCTAATGAGCCTATATGCTACAACACAATTCCTTCTAATCAATGTTTGAATGGGTTCCATGAATTCCATGTTTATCCCAGTAACACTAACACTTCACTTCCGAACTTGCGATTGAGTTCAAAGCGCAGCTTTTTCGAGGCTCGCCATAAAAACCCGAGGAGCTTTGAAACTGTCACTTTTCCCTCCAGGCGCTAATGTTTCAGCTTTCTGAAGGGGAGTCTGTCCTTGCTCTCTCTCTCCTTCTCTCTCTCTCTCTCTCTCTTTTTACCGCTCCCTCCCTGTGTGTGTTAAAATCTGCTCGGCGCGCGCGGTTTCATTTGGCAGCCACGGCAGGAGACCCATTTGGCGTCCGCTTGTGGAAAGCGCCTGCGAGTGCCAGGCCGATGCTAACCGGCATAATAACGACAGCCAGTCGCTACACCTGACGCTACCCTCACCTTCATGTCTGCCAGAAAACATTTTTGGGGCTAAAGCGCTAAGCCCCAGTGTTATTTGGGTTAATCTCGTTGTCACTGAAACAATCACAGCTTTCATTTGTGTTAGCGCTTCATCCGCAGAAACAAAAAAACCTGTGCTACTTCAAAAGCTAATGGCGGGACGCTTGTGTAATTGCTTCACCTAGACCTACATTTCCTACAAGCACCCTCCATCCTCCAAAATATTAGTCCAATTAATCTAAAAGGAAACGCTAAGGCCAGGTGTTCCAATAAGGTGCCTGGAATCATGCTGCAATTAGTCGTTAATGCTGTAATTAGCAAATAGCGTCTTTGTTTGGCTTTCATTGTTCGTAAAACACACACACCGCTGCTGACCTGTCGGGGCAGTGTAATCATGTTTTGTCCTTTCTTGCGCTAGTTTGCTAATTTGCTAGGTTGTCCAAGGTGTCCTGATTTAGCGTCCCAGAACAAACTTTCTTCATGCCTCTGTTTATCACCGTGTCCTCTGAGGGGGCTACATCTGACGCACTAAAGTCCACTGGAGGTAAATGTTAATAGTGCTCTGCAGCACAGCGTTAATGCTCAGCCTTATCCGTTTCACAGAATTCATGGTTGTACGTCAGTGCTGTCGTTCATCAGTGCTATCTCACTCCAATTCCCAGCATGCACTGCGTAAATACATAATACATCCATTGGTAATTCCAATTCCAACCAATCCTGCTAGTCAACCCACTGAGCTATTAGTCTTGGCTACAGGCGCACATGTAGGCGGACAGTCTGATATCTGTAGTGTGTTAACCTGGCCGCCCTGTCAGAATTCTGCCAGTTGCTTTCTGATTTGCTATCCGCACTTCCACATATCCGCACTTCCGTGTATATTTGTTCACTGGTCCAACCAGAATCGAAGTTTTGTTGCTCCAGCCTAGCTAACCAGCGGTCCTAGCTACAGATGACTCACAGCAGAAAGGGCCTGGGTTTGATTCCCGGTTGGGGCATCTGGGGTCTTTTCTGTGTGGAGTTCTTCCTGTGTCTGTGTAGGTTTAATCTGGGTGCTCAGGTTTTCTCAAACAGGCCAAGATGTGCGGTCATGCAAATTGGGGATGTTAAATTGCCTCCCTGCTGTGAGTGTGTATGTCTGTGTGTCTGCTCTGTGATGGACTGGCGGCCTGTCCAGGGTGTGTCTTGCCTTCTGCCTGGTGAGCGATGGGATGGGCTCCAGCACCACCGCCCAGAAGGATAAGTGGTTTAGAAGATGAATGAATGCAGTAGTAGAGCGTTTTTGGCCACGTTGAGTGGTGAAAGGTACCAGACTCTTCCTAGACAGCCTGGCACTACGATACTACTTAGGCTAATAAATAGGGGCAGTCGTGGGCTGGAGGCTAGGGAACCAGCATTGTAACCGGACGCTTGCCAGTTGCCCACCACGTAGCTAGCTGCAATAGCAACGCAAGCTAATTCAGGAATTTAGGAAGAGTTCCACCACCTTTCAGGTTCCATATTAGCCAATGGCTAAATAGAGTGCACAACCTGTTGTTGTTTTCTTCCTTTCTTACCCCTCTGGATTCCTTTCCTTTATTTTGTATTGTAAGGATGGCCATGGCTCTCTGTTATCCCTCAGATCAGATTAAGGGCAGCAATGCCAGACCAGTTTGGTCACTTTGAGGTGCATTGAGCAGATAAATGAAAAGAGAACTGCTTTTGCTTTTGCCACTTTGAGGAGATTGGGGTTTAGCTCTGAAGAGGAGCGTTTGCCACCTCTGAGTGAAATACTGTACAGCATACAAACCCCACCAGGGCCTGCTGTCCCTTAGAACCACTAGGGGTGACACCTGATGGTCTGACTTTCTGATGGAAATTGACTTCATGGTTACCATAGGAGACTACTATTTTCCAGCAGGACACATTTAGATCCAATGCGTCTGGAATAGTCCCACAACACCGGTTGAACCAGTTAAATCATTTACACCGGGACGGGAATCAACCCACCAGGAAAATACCAAGTACCGTTGGTGACTGCTGGACACCAGAAACCAGAAATTATGCTATCTGTATGGAGATAGTGTAGCTGTGGAGTTAAGTCAGCAGTTTGCTAAATAATGCATGCCTAAATAAAAGGGGAACCCTTAGGAACCTCTATGCCTTCAGAGGAGGCCTAGCTGTTTCTGTTCAATGAAAAATACATGTCCGTAATGTTTAGCTCATTTTTATTTCATATAATCATCGTTTATTATTTAAACCCTGCAGGTACTGCAGTAATACTCTTATTTCATCATCATGGAACAACAGGAAATAAAATAAAACGGTCCGACTGAAAATCCCAATGGAAAACTGTGCAATCAGGATGTTCTTCGTTCTCCGTAGTATCTAAGTAGATGTAGCCAAGTGAATTCTTCTACTGGTCATTGGTCGAGACTTCAGGAGCTGAACTGAAGGCCACTATAACCACTACAACATATTAGGAACTGACTCAAAAAAAACATCATTCTATCCATTCTAGAACTTTACCCACAAGTTTTACAGAAAATGTTTTAATCTAACGTTCAAAGAACGTTTTAAAGATGTTCAGAAAATGTTCCTATAAGGTTAAATGTTAAGACCTAATGTCTGCAACGTTCAGGGGATGTTTGAGGATGTTATCAGGGCTACGGATAATATTACATGATAACAAAAGAAGAACATTCTCAGCGCAACATTCGGAAAATGTTTCATGGATGTTACTGAGACCTGACCTGGCAATGTTTCTAGAGAATGTTCTCCTACCTTTAGAAAGGACGTTCTGGGAACCAAAAGAAAACCTCCCACTGAAAACCTTAATGGAACATTGCATTGCATATTTTCAGAATGTTATTAGAACAAATCATTTCTAGCTGGGTAGGCCTTCTGAAAGTTCTAGATATGTGACTGACGGCAAGTACATGCTGTGCTCTACTAAAAGGGTCACTGTAAAACGGCTCCTGACCAGGTAAAATACAAATAGGACATAGAATGTATTCAGATGTTTGGGTTTTATCTAGTAGAGCCAAAACATTTATGTGAACTGGTGTTAGCTTAGCATTAACATACTACTGCAGTCCCATAGGGGAGCTAGCAGAGATCGGTATTACTGTAAAGGTGTTTTGTATCCTCAATTTTTTTGAGTGTTGACATTTATGGTCCAAACTGAATGTCTAGCACTAGTAGCCTTGGTCCACCACTGCCTGAATCTGGCATTGAAGACAAATGGACCTCCTTTGTTGTCAGTTTGAGTCCATTGGTTTGTTTGGCTTGTTAAAAGTAGAAATGGTGTCCACCATGTTTGGGTATTGGGGTTTCACTGATGGACTTTTAACTAAGACTTGAATGGTACCAGGAAGGGGTGAAGGGTGTTGACCATAATCGAAATGCCAGTAAAACCGTCATGGCAATTTTGACCTAGTACAATTCCTGGAAAATGACCAGGAAGCCAGGAGCTGGTACATTACCAGCAAATATAATGGCATCTCTATTATGGCCAGCAAAGCAGAACGTTTCTGTGATGCCTGTGCTTATACAGAGTTGAATTTTCATGTTTGGCAAGTGAACCAACATGGCGGCAGTGCAGTCTGTACAACTTGTTTCTTTACTATCCGCTAAGTCACTTACTGTAACACCCCCATAAATACGTGCTGGGTGAAAGCATATGCTTGTGATTATTGATTAGACTGTGAGATAAATGAGACTCAGTCTTTCTCTTAATAACTCCAGCTGCATGTTCCTGCCAATAGCCATAACCACAGCAGTACCTCAGTGCCTTCCTATGAAATGAGCTTTTGGCATCTGCTTTAATGTTCTTAGGAACTTTGTCTGTGCCTCATACACCTGAAACTCTGTAGTGTAGCTGCTGCGATGCTGTACAGAGAAGAAAGCTTTTTGGCCACTGGGATATATGGGGAAAATGGCTGTGCAGAAGGGGTTACAGAGTGTCCACTGTCCCAGTGAACACATACCCAGGGCGTGCACCCTTGGCAGCCAGTCTTGCCTCAGGGTCGCGCCCTGTTGCCCAGAAATGCCACAGCAGAATGAGCGCTGCGTCCTCCACCAGCATCAATCGTCACGCAATTCCCAGTGGTCACAGCAGCAGGGTGCTCCCTCAACCGCTCTCTGAGCTGCTTCGTCCACCGTTCATCATGCCACAGGTGCCAGTCAGAGTGCTGCAAGTGCCCGCTGAGCCCTGACTCTGAGCCGGGTGTGTCGTCTCTGGCCTTCCGGAGCTGCACCTCTTTCACAGTCCTTGGCCAAGCTCGGTTCTCTCTGTTGGCTCCCAGCTGAGTTTGCTGCTTACCTGCAGTCCAGTGGGGGGCGATCCCACTGCACCACCACTATCCCACTAAACAGCCCCATAGTCCAGCACAGAACAGCATGAGCAGCACATTTAAACTGCTCTATGCTCACTGTCCCAAATATATACACGTGAAGTCTCTCTTAATGCCTACCCATGGTGCTCGGCACTTGCTGCTCCTCATGGATTATAACCCATTTGAGCTTTTCAGATTGGATGCAGCTGAATCATCCCATTCACACTGATGCTGTTGCTTTACTCATGTACATCCCTACAGCCACCAGTTCCGCCTCCGGGTCTCCTGTAATATAACTGATCCTAAACCGGCAGTAAACTAAGGCTGTGCGTGTCAGACGTGTCAAAGTCGACGCTTCCACTTGACTAGCAGCATATGAACAATGCACAATCCCCCTGCTTCCCTGCCAGCGCTGGCTGCTGATGAGATCGGACTCCTATAAGAAAGCCGTGTGGATTTACGCTCCTCGCCTCCACAAATTGAATCCGTGGAGTGTAAAAGCAGAGGGATGCCCATGCAGATGAAGATAACTGGAGCTTATCCATAACTGTGGAACTCTTTATGCACGGAATCAAATAACGTGGCGGATTTGATAGAGAGCCAGCACAGCCACACCGGCATGAGTTTAATGGAGGCTGGACGAGAACTACGGGGGGAGAGCGTTAATGAGCTGCTAATCGAGTCCTGAACTCCAACACATGCACATGCGCGCGCACACACACGCACACACACACACACACACACTCCATCTCT
>JAVGWN010003207.1:0-10467 GCA_034552555.1 Semaprochilodus insignis | reverse complement strand
TACAGTGTTCCCCTACTACACTGTTTCTCACATTACCATACAGTGTTCCCCTACCGCACTGTTTCTCACATTACCGTACAGTGTTCCCCTACCACACTGTTTCACCACCTGGCTTTTTGTGCCCACCAGACGATTCCAGATTCTGCTTTAACCGTCAGACAGGTCTTGAGGCCATATGATGTGAACCACCAGATCAGTATTTCAGTGAAATATATGAATTCCCAAGTATAGCTGAGCTTCCCTTATCGCAGAAATTCCACATCCACCAGTAAAATCATGCGAGGGCTTGAGTCACCAATGGAATAACGGTGAAAACTGTGTAATGTGAAACAAACTATTCTTTTTATTTTTTGTCAATTTTCTGTTGGTTTTACCGTTTAGGAATAAAGTAAATAAGTACAAACATTCATAGCAGTTAACTTTCGGTTCCAAGTCAGCATGATTTCTTATAGCCTTTTTCTTTTTCTGTTATTACAGAACGACAACAAAGATCGACGTCATACCTTTGCTTCGTTTGCATTACGAAAGCGCTACAGCTATCTGACCGACCCTGCGTCCAGTGAGTTTCAAACTTTCTTCTCCATTTCTTCAGCTAGTTTGGAAATACAGTGCAGACAAGGTGCTGCATTAAGTCTGTAATGTGGTTTGATGAGTAAGAATTTAGGATACGTAAATTGAGATCAGCATAAAGGAAAACCATTTTTTTGCCTCCGTTCTGTCATCATACTTTTCTGGAGTTTTGTTTTTCATCAGGTCATGTGTGAAAGATTTTCTGTTGTTTTTCATATTATTCCTTCTCATTTTTGCTCAGTATTCAATTATTTCTGTTTTGCATCTTCTGTGAATCTTTTTTTTGTTGTATTGTTTCACATCTGACATCTTTTGAATAAAACGTTTGCTATGTCATTGTCCTTGTCCTTATTATGTCTTTGCGTTGTCTGATCCTGTAAGGCATCTGTAAGCTCTCTCTCTATTTTGATATGATTTCATTAAGTGTCTACAGCTCTACAGTCAGCCTACATTTCACATCGGTGCATTTGTGGTTTTCTTTTGCATCCTGTTTGTTTACATTTATTATTTCCATTTTTTTTTGTCACCACCAACTTGTCAAAGTGCTTCCATCATTTAGGACGATTGCTGTTTGCTGGCAGATCTTGGCTAAACCTTCTGACTAAACTTCTTTCCCGTCTCTCTGTTTTCTCTCTTTGAACATTTTCCGTTAATTTTTATGTTCCGTTTTTTTTTTTTTAATTTGCTTATGTTAGAAACAGCCGAAAGAGGTCACAACGCCACTCCGAAAACCACGTCGCAGCCTTCTGGCTACGCTTACAAGCCTGTCTTTACGACACGCTCCTACCAGGTTTGGGCGACCAGCCCGCCCGTCAGTGCCACCGCCCAGGCCAAGTCCGGCTTCGGCTCCCTCTCCAGCTCCTCCTCCAACACCCCCTCTGCCTCCCCATTGAGATCCGTGTGGTCCGTAAACTCAGCATCCCCCATCAGATCAGTCATCGGTGGCTCACCTGCACCCTCCATCAAATCTGCCAGTGACGTTGCGTCACCGATACGGTCCTATAGAACCATGTCATCCCCGATAAAGACGGTTGTACAGCAGGCTCAGTATCCGGTCCAGGCTTCCCCAACCCTTCTGTCATCCCCAGGAAAGAGCACCCCTGACCCAGTCTCAGTAAAAGGCCTAGCAGCCCTTTCTGCCAGAACATCTCCAGTTCCTGCTGGCGGTTCACTTCTAGAGAGATCCTCCATCGCTATGACCCCACCTGCTTCACCCAAGTCCTCCCTGAACATGTATAACTCCAGTTTGCCCTATAAATCTGTTATAACCTCAAACGCTCCATCAACCGGTTCCCCCATCAAAACAGTCCCAGGCCTCTCCTCAATCCGAATGACGAGTGATGCTTCCAGTTCTCACAGGGGATTCCTCAGCTCCCTCTCCTCGCCTCTTAAAACCAACTCCAGCTGCAGTGCAGCAGCCCTGATCAATGGGACGGTTTCACCCACCAAATACCGCTCCTCTTCCCCCAATTCGCTCATGTCTGGCACCCTGCAGGAGAGGATACAGGCTACAACAAATGCTGCCACCACCAGTGTAAACGCTGCCTTTGACGAGGTGGAAAAGACGCTAAACTCCTGCTCTGCAGGCTACGGCACACTCAAGTCTATGTCGTCCTCTCCGTCTTCCTCCTACCAGTCTATCCGGTCCTCGGGCTCCAGCTCTCTCTATGCTTCCCTTAGATCGCCTCCCAACTCCACCACGTCCGTCACCTGTAGCACAATCACAGTGCCTGTTTACTCCGTGATAAACGTTTTGCCGGAACACCAGTTTAAAAAGCTTCCAGATATCTCCAAATCAACAGCAGCCCTCTTGTCCCCCAGAAAGACCATGCCCCCTGAGGCCAATGCCCAAACACAGTCTTCCTTTGCCAAAACTCTGTCCCCGGTCAAAACGCCCTTGTTCATGTCCCCTACAGCCCTCAAGTCCACCTCTCCCTCTCCACTGTCCAACAGCCAGGAGATACTGAAGGATGTTGCTGAAATGAAGGAGGACCTAATCCGGATGTCAGCCATTTTGCAGACTGACACAAGCTCGGCCTCCAAAAATTTCCGATCCGACTCTCCTAAAGAGCAGAAGATGGAAGACGAGGAACCGTACAGGATTGTGGAGAAAGTTAAACAAGACTTGGTCAAAGTTAGCGAGATACTAACCAAGGATGTCCTTCGGGAGAGTAAGGCGAACATTAAAAATTGCAAGGTTGAAGAAGATATGGAGGACGACATCGATGACCTCCAGCAGAACGGATGGAGGTGTCCGCCACGCTACGAGACAGTGGCGCCTCAAGCCAAAACTAAAAACATTTGTGACAGAGACTTTAACTTGGCAAAAGTAGTTGATTACCTAACCAACGACATTGGTGCGAGCTCCTTGTCGAAAATTGTGGAAGCAAAACAGACGAGAGAGGAGGTGAAGAGAGAGGGGGAGGAGAAACAGAAGCGTATTTTAAAACCTGCCATTGCAGTTCAAGAGCACAAGCTCAAAATGCCCCCTTCAAACATGCGCCCATCGCCCTCAGAGAAGGAGCTTGCTAAGCTAGCAGATGCACTGTTTGGGACAGATGTGGTCCTTGACTCTCCAGACGACATCTCTCATGACCAAGATAAAAGTCCGCTGTCAGACAGTGGGTTTGAGACCCGGAGTGAGAGGACGCCATCAGCCCCTCAGAGTGCTGAAGGAATGGGGCCCAAAGCTCTGTTCCAGGAAATCCCACCCGTCATCACAGAAACACGGACTGAGGTTGTACACGTTATACGGAGCTATGAGCCTCCAGAGGACACCAAGGACTCCGTCATGGAAGAGGTTAAGATAGCAAAGCCTCCAGCCCGGTGCATTGACACAGAGCCTAGATCACCTGGTGGCTCGATCAAGGATCGAGTGAAAGCCTATCAAGCCAGAACCAATCCAGAGGAAGATATGATGGGCAAAGGTATGCGACTCAAAGAGGAAACTCATATTACAACCACCACGCGGATGGTGTACCACAAACCACCGAGTAAAGAGGCTACCTCAGAGAGGCTTGAAGAGACCATGTCTGTGCGAGACATCATGAAAGCCTTCCAGTCAGGCCGAGATCCATCCAGAGAGATAACTGGCCTATTTGAGCACAAAGGCAACAGTGAGGGAATGGACCCATCTCAGAGGCCTCCGGATAGAGACTCGATGCCCAAAGTGGAGCGCATAATCGAGGTTCACATCGAGAAAGGAAATAAGGCCGAGCCAACGGAAGTCATCATTAGGCAAACCAAAAATCACCCCGAGAAGGAAATGTACATTTACCAAAGCGGTGGCGGAATGAAGGAACTTCAAAACAAAGAGGAAATCGAACCGCAGGAGGAGCAAGAGCCTGAGGAATCCCTGCCCTGCTATTTGGACTCCTCAAGAGTGAACACTCCCGTCTTTCAGGAGGATGACAGCCGACCCAGCTCGGCCCAGCTAATGGGCGATGACTCGTACAAAACTCTGAAACTGCTCAGTCAGCACTCAGTGGAATACCATGAGGAGGAATCGGCAGATACGAGGGGGGAGTCATACAAGTTTGCAGAGAAAATGCTCTTCTCTGAGAAATTTGACTCGTCTCATTCCGACTCGGATGAATCCGTAATCGACAGATCTCGTTATTATGAAGAGGGAACACACGGTGGCTCGATGAGGGACTTCATGCTCAAACCTGACAAGCTAGGTACAGCCTCGAAGGATCGTGAAAACCATGAGAAGCTAACCTTGCTGCAACATGCTTCCGATCCTGGTAGTCCAAAAAAGTCCTTTTGGACAAGAGCATCTGAAGACAGACAAAATAAGAAAAGAGACAAAATGATATATGAGGACAGAGTAGACAGAACTGTCAAAGAGGCAGAGGAGAAGCTTAGTGAGGTCTCGCAGTTCTTCCGTGATAAAACGGAGAAACTGAACGACGAGCTTCACTCCCCTGAGAAGAAGCATCGTAGGCCCGACGCTCGAGAGACTAGATCCGGACCTAGTTCCACCTGCAGCAGCCCGGAGAGATCAGTGTTTAGGAATGGGGGCAGCGGAGAGGAGTGGAGCAGAGATAGGTTCAGAGACAAGTACGGTGCTCATGACCGCAAGTGTGCCAGCCTTCCTAGCAGCCCAGAAAGACGTGCTCTGCTTCTACACACTGATGACAACGGAAAGCAAGGCGACTGCTCATCAGCAAGTAGTGCGAGCGAATCGTCTAAATACCACCAGCCCTCCACTTCCAAGGTCAGCTCAGTTAGGATGAAGTTCGAAGCAGAGGCGCAAAAGCAAGATAAGGGACCCCAGTGGGATCAAACCTCTGGATCTCCAGTAAGGAAGCTGCAGGAAAGTAAACTGCCTGTCTATCAGGTTTTTTCCGGGGGGAATCCCCCAAAATCGACAGACCCTTCCAAAGGTGAGCACAGCCCAAAGAAAGTCGTAGAAAGCGAGAGTGGGCAAAGTTATAACGTCAGGAGAGCTCAAGCGTTAGCTGACAGAAATAGAAACGTGTCCGATAACACCAGCCCAAAACATCAGAAAAGTGTCCACAGCAAAGAACAAGATGTGGATAAAGATCGGAAAATTTACAAAACTTGGGAAAGTCACGGCAACGGACACCATAAGGCACCAAAGTCCAAAATATCCCATACCCTAGTTCAGGATGCTATGGTTAATAGTGAAGAGAAAGGGGACACAACCAAAAAGATCATATATACAGAACTGGTGATTAGAGAAGATCCAGGTAGCGCTGACAAATACAGCAGTTCTCTAAAAAAAAACTCGGAATCACAAATTCCTGTTAGGGTTTCATCTAGTTTTATAGACCATCACCAAAGCAGTACTTTAAAGCTAAATTCTTCTGATGGAGCAGGGTCCCACACACCAACGTCAGATAGAGGTGAGCACCACTGTAGTTCTGATGCAAACAACCCATCCAGTGATGTGTCGTCAGTAGGAAATGCTAACATAGTGTGCAACGGTGTTGACAGTGACCAAATCGAGTATATCGAGAGAGTGAATCCAGGTGTGGGTGTAGACATCAAACCTCTGCCAGTGTATGTAAGCATTCACGTAGACAAGCAGTATGAGAAGGAGACAGCCACGGGGCAACTTAGCACCTACAAAAAAGTAGTCAGCCACGAAAGTCGAACGGTGCATGAGACGAGGGGCGCGTTCTACACGGTCAAACAGAAACAGCAGTGTTCACCTCAGGGCAGCCCGGAGGATGACACTCTAGAGCAAGTAACTTTCATGGACAGTTCCGGGCGAAGTCCCGTCACTCCTGAAACGCCCAGCTCTGAGGAAGTTAGCTATGACTTCAATTCCAGAGCACCAGAGTCTGTAATCGGTTCCATAACAGGCATGCCCAGTCCGATCCCAGAAGAGTCAGAGGAAGAGGAGCAACCCAAGACTTTCATCTTCAGGGAAATACCGGCAGAGAAAGCCAAACCCGCCGCTCCGCCAGAATCCCCAAAAGGGAAACACGAATCACTTGGGAGAAGGACAAAAGACAAACGGGTCGCCTACATCGAGTTTCCTCCACCTCCGCCGCTAGAGCCTGAGCAGGCTGACCCCGAGAAGAAGGTGTCATGCCCATCTTCTGAGGCAGAAACAGAGATGATGGAGGTAAACCTCCAAGAGGAGCATGACAGACACCTCCTTGCGGAGCCCGTGATCCGAGTACAGCCACCATCTCCTCTTCCCCCGGGAGCTGACAACTCTGATTCCAGCGACGATGAGTCTGTCTTTCAACCCATTCCTCTCAAAAAGTACACCTTCAAAATGGCAGAGGATAGTGATAAACGTGTCAAGCCTCGAAAACCAGAGAGGAACTCCCACCACAAGGAGTCGAGCGTGAATGGCGTCATCAAAGGAGATGACGTGGACTTGGAGCAGAATGGCAATGACCAGTCTATCACGGATTGCTCGATAGCTACGACCGCAGAGTTTTCCCATGACACTGATGCTACCGAGATAGACTCTCTCGATGGCTATGACCTGCAGGATGAGGATGATGGGTTGAGTGATCCCAAAACCTCCAGCCTCTCAAATGACGGAAAACCAGGTGATCGCCCCTTCAGCCAGAGCAAACTGGAAGTGATTGAAGAGGAGAGCACTCCTATTGAGGAAACTGGAGAAAAGGCAAACTCCAAAAGTAACTCATCCGGCAAAACATCTGAGAACACTAAAGAACAAGACGAGATCTACTCCTTAGAAGGAAGGCATCCTGACAGGCAAGGGTTTGGGGACAGTTACTTCAGCTGCAAACTCGAGGAGGAATTAAATACAACTTTCAAAACTGTCGCTACCAAAGGCTTGGACTTCGACCCATGGTCCAGCAAAGGAGCAGAGGAAGGAGTGTTTGACTCTAAAGGCAAAGATGAAGATCCAAAGCCTTTTGGTTTGTCAGTGGAAGACAAGTCACAGGCTACCACACCGGACACCACTCCGGCTCGAACGCCAACTGACGAGAGCACCCCGACTAGCGAGCCCAACCCCTTCCCCTTCCACGAGGGCAAGATGTTTGAGATGACCCGCAGTGGCGCTATTGACATGAGCAAGCGGGACTTTGTTGAGGAGAGGCTTCAGTTTTTCCAGATTGGTGAGCATACCGCAGACGGGAAGTCAGGGGACAAGGGCACAGGGGGCAGAAGTGCGGGGGTAGGTGCCTCCCAAACAAAGGCAGGGGAGAGAACTGTAGAGGGGAAGGTAGAGGCCGCCACAGACATTACACCATCCAGAGGCAGTCCAGCTCAGGGCAACACTGGCTGCCTGGATGCACCTCCATGCACTGACACTGTAGGCGAAACCGCCTCCTCTTGCACTGTCACGGCCTCCAAGGTCGATCCTAAATTGCGCACTCCTATAAAGATGGGAATCGCTGCCTCCATAACCATAAAGAAAGACCCCGGTTCTGCTGAACTGAGCGACTTTAAAGCAGATGCCTCAGCGAGTCAGATGCCGGAGTATGTTAGCTTGGAAACCCACTTAAGCGAAAGTCAGTTTGGTAGCAGATGCTCTGATTCAGTTGCACCTGACAGGAAAGAGAGAGAGAACTGCAATAACAACAATAATCTAGAGGCCTCCAGTGTCCAGGCTAACTACATCCAATGTGGTAGTGTCGTGTTCAACCTCCAGTCGTCCTCTGAACCCACCCTCCAGAAAGCCAGCAGGATAGAAGCTCAGTTCTGTAGGGTTTCCACAGAGACAGGTGAGGACACTACCAATATTCAGAGTCATCAGGGAAAAGCAGACTCTCATAAAGAGATAGAGGTCAAAGGTCAGCCCAAGTCGAGGCTCCCGGTCAAGGCAGCAGGGTTCACCTTTAACAACCAAAGCTCAGGGAAGCAGAAACCTAGGCAAGCTGTCAAACCAGAGGCTAGGAAAGTGGAGCCTGCCTCTAGCACACTAGAGCCCAGATCTAGAATTCCAGTCAAAGAAGTCAAAAGGAACGGTCCAGTCAGTTGTCCTGCTGCAGGGTGCAGGTCAGGAAAGCTTGGGGAGGCCGAGAGAATGGTCAGGCAGGTAGTTACCCCCCAGCAGCCAGCCAGAGACAGGTCAACAGGAGCTGCCCCAAGCAGCTGTTCGATTAGCGAGGCAGACCGAGCCAACCTGAGCGAGCTGTGTAGGCAGTCGATCAAGTTCTTTCAGAGCGTTAGCGGGGGAGCAGCAAAAGTGGCGGATCGCCTTTCAGACGAGGAGAAACAGACGCAGGCAGAGCAGTCGGAGGAGGACAGCAGCACGTCACGAAGCACCTCCCTATCGGACCCCTCCCAGTCCCAGCCCTCCCTCTCTGCCGGCTCCTCCCGAGGGGTCACACCCTCAAGATCAAAGGTCACGAGGTCCGCGGGCAGTGAGAGAAGGAGAACTAGGCGGACAGGAGGAGGAGGGAAGGAGGGCAATAAGGGCGCAGGTGCTCGCGGGGCGCCCCCCGTCGCGGAGATCAAGCCTAGTTTGTAAAACTTTATTGAAAACTTTATCTGATCCTTAGTTGCATGAGCCGTTGTGATTGACTGACTGGATTGCCTGTGGCGTGAACAGTAGCTGTCATCCTCTGTCATTCCTCTCCCATCTCTGTACTGTGTGAGTGTTACTGTACCTGTCCTTGTCGGATCCCCTCTTCTCTCTCTCTCTCCCCCACCTTTGACAGTCGGTGTAGCATGTTAGGGAGGGAGGGGCCACCGGACAGTCTGTCTGTGCAAGAGCCGCTAGCAGGAAACTGCGGTCTCAGTGTCTTTTTTCACCGTCAGTGAACCGTGTTACTGGGATTGTACAGGATGCCTGCATGCCTCTTTTCTTCATCAGAAGAGTCACCCTCTTTTTAATGTCTGGAAGATGACAGACCTTGTGTTTCTTTTGTTTTCTTTTCTTTTTTTTAATGTATACTTCAGTACAGTCACACTGATTGCCTGCATAGTTTCTGTAGAATCTCTATTCACAGAAGTATTCAGAGCACCATGTGTTTTTAGACACAGCGGTTCGCCATTCTGTGTACGTGCTGTTCCTTTTCTTGCCTCTCTCAGCGAGTCTGTTCTATTTAGCTCTATGATGCTCCCCCACCACTTCCGCTAGTTTAGAATAACAGAGCTCCGATCACACGTACCCCCTTCCCAAACAGCGACGTTTGGCCAGAAAAGGATGCAGCCACTCGTGTCTCTATGGTTTTTAATGGCTTGCGATGTTTTTGATCGATCGATGCTAATAGTTTGTGTCTCTGGTGTTTTCCTGTTTCCCAGGTCCGCAAAGCCCTTGTGAGAGGACAGACCTTCGCATGGCCATCGTGGCCGACCATCTGGGACTCAGCTGGACAGGTGAGAAGTGTCCACGGGCAATGTAATGTCTGCGTGCATGGCTCGTTCGAACTAACAGGTTCAAAGTCAGACAACTGATTTTGGACTTTAGACATCAGCTTTGACTTTAACCACACCCGTTCAGCCTACAGCAGTTTAGCCCTGCCCACTCAGCCTACAGTGGTTTAACCACACCCATTCAGCCTATAGCAGTTTAACCACACCCATTCAGCCTATAGCAGTTTAGCCCTGCCCACTCAGCCTACAGCGGTTTAACCACACCCATTCAGCCTATAGCAGTTTAACCACACCCATTCAGCCTACAGCAGTTTAGCCCTGCCCACTCAGCCTACAGCAGTTTAACCACACCCATTCAGCCTACAGCAGTTTAACCACACCCATTCAGCCTACAGCAGTTTAGCCCTGCCCACTCAGCCTACAGCAGTTTATCCATACCCTTTCAGCCTACAGCAGTTTATCTACACCCATTCAGCGTACAGCAGTTTATCCATACCCTTTCAGCCTACAGCAGTTTATCCACACCCATTTAGCCTACAGCAGTTGAACTTCACCCATTCAGCCTACAGCAGATTAGCTCCACCCATTTAGCCTACTGCAAGTAAGAAGTGTCCACAGGCGATATAGTGTCTGCGTAGATGGCTCGTTCAAACTGGTTCAAAGTCAGACAACTGATTTTGGACTTTAGACATCAGCTTTGAGTGACCCTAGACCTGGATTATGCTTATAGGGATGCAGTCTCGCTTACCTCCTCTCAAATGAGCCTGAAATAAGCCTCTNCTATCTCTATTAATGGATTCAGATTAATCTCGATTGGTATCGGGTTTGTGTTAATCAGAACATAATCCACATGCGTGCACGTTGGTCTACAGTGCCACGGCCTTTCATATTGATCAGGATTAAGGCTGGATATGTTGATCTGTTTTCTTGTTTTAGTGAGACATGGAGAGGTTTTTAAAGGTTTAGGAGATTTAGTACATCAACATGAATGCTCAGTGTTGAGACTTTGGCGCTGCACCGCCCCCTCCTGGCTAAATACAGTATTACACTGCAGCATTCCACCTTTTCTGAGAATACTGCATTCCTCCTTGTGTGCTATCGTTCAGTTACTTGTCA
>JAVGWN010003206.1:0-10468 GCA_034552555.1 Semaprochilodus insignis | reverse complement strand
TATATCATAGGTTTTATTCATAACTTTATATTACTGTTATATAAATATATATAATTTATAATGTATATTAGGATAACAGAGATTTTGTGCATAGTATTGTATATATTTATTGTATCTAAATACTGTAAGGGACTTCGCACCTAAGTTTTTCACTCACCTTGACACCTGTGAAAATGTGACGTGACAATAAAAGTGATTTGATTTGAAAAAAAAAAAAGTGATTTGAGAATGACCTGCCACCCAAATAAAACCTGCTCTGTGGTGGTCCAGTGGGGGTCCTGACCATTGAAGAACAAGGTGAAAGGTACTAACAAAGTATGCACCGAATCACATGGGCGATAGGTGAATCAGATCAGGTGTAAGGCAAAATAAGTGATTGTAGATATCGCAACCCCTGGCTGCTATCACCACCACAGTAAAGAAACAGGAGTTAAGTTTCTCTACAGCGATATGTTTCACATCAACCCACTCTGAGTGACCGAATTATGCAGAAAATCAGCAAAAGAGTGAAATTCCCCTTTACAAAGAGGATGTACAAAAACACACAGCAAAGATTTATTACGTAGAGGCTAGACTAAGTCTAAGACTGAGACGACTCCATGTCATTCAGCCATGCCCCCACAGACTCTTCCGGTGTGCATTTAACATTTCATTATTTACAGGTTGCCTTACGGGCTGAGCTCTGCACTGGGTAGATGGCTTGCTCCCAGCAGGTGTTCTCCTCTGGCCCAGTGGAGATACTGTTCTCCTGGTCCAGGTGCAGTTGAAACCACACAGCTAAAGCATCCACAACACCGTCCTGGGTCACCGGTACCCGCAGACGTGTCATCTCTCTGGAGCACAGGCACTCTAGCTCCTGCAGGAAAAAAACCAAAAACAAAAACATTGATTTGGTAATAAACAGTCTATAATGAAGTCATAACGGACATGACATATCTTTGTATTTTCATTTCAAGCCTCTAAATAGTTTTTCAGTTTAATCTGGCAGCTCTCCCAGCAGGTGGGACCCCTCTTTCTAATCTTGGGCCCTTTGGATCACATAAAGCCAAACTGCCAGTGTGATTCAGCTCTAAGTCAATCAATATATTCTGTAGTTCAGTGACCAAACAGAATACCTTGAAGGTGTAGGGATGCACGGAATGCTTGGCAATCAAACCGAAAAAGCACAGAAAGTGTATTTTTTAATTTTTTTATTTTTTTGCTGTTTTCGGTCAAATAATTTCAATAAACCAAATAAGTGAGAAGTGACATCTTGTTTTTCCACTGCGAGTCACACTGGAACACGCTGACATTTCCCAGCTTTAATTCAGTTCAAACATTCAAGCCAAGCGGAATTCCAGAAAGAGTACAGAACAGAGCCGTTAGCTTTAACAAGAGTTACAGCCACAGACAGAAAGTGGATTCTCAGCGCGTGCGTGTGCTCTCTCTCTCGCTCGCTCTCACATGTGTGCTTTTTCTCTCTCGCTCATTCTCTTGGTACGCGTACCTGCATTCTCCTTAAAAAAACACAAACCGATGGCACGATGGCGTCAACAGGTGCCTTGCTGGCCAAAAGTAGGCAACTCTGTTGTATCTGTGCCAGAAGCAGACCAGATCTGTTTTGGGACAGGTGGGCCAAATGCATGTTGTAAATATGTGGGCTACCTTTGGCTCACAGCAGATTGCCAGTGCTGACAGTGGGCCAGCAGGTGCCATATCTTTGCCAGATGTGGTCCACATCCGCTTGCTATCTGGGATTTAGCCTATTTAATTTATGCAATGTTGAAAGTGGCAAATTAATTAAACGCTGTGTTCGGTCTTCAGCCTTTGGCCAAATGTTTTATTTTGTTCGGTTTTGGCCAAAATTCTTCATTTCGGTGCATCCCTAGTAAGGTCAGCATACGAGGTGGATGATGTCTAATGCCTGAACATTCATTTCTATGTACTGATCCATTTATGTTTAGATTTACAGCAGGTTGAACCAATTTCATGTCCATGCCTTGGGATGCCTATGCACTGACATTAGTTTAGGGCAAAGTTTTGACATTCATGGACCGAACTAAGCTATTATAATGCAGTAATGCAAGACATTTTACTCTTCATACTCCTCAGAATGCAGCACCATAGCTAAACGTAGGTGTGTATACCTCCACATTATTAAAGTCTATATCCAGCATCCTGCAGGGCTCTGTGAGGGCGGTGAAGCCTCCAGGAAGGCGGCTAAGTCTCTCGGTAGTGTAGGGCTCTGCAGATTCGTCTGCGTCAACTGAACAGCTCACAGGACTGCGGATATCTCCTACCACTTCCAGATCCAATCCTCCGACTGCAGACACACACAGCCTGCAAAACAAACATGCACAAACGCTACTGCTGGGAATACAGCTCTGTGCTTCTGTCTGACAACAGCAGAGGCAGTGCATAATACTTAACATCAAACAAATAAAACCTGAAGTTTGAACAACTCTTACCTGTGGTGTCTCCGGATCTCTTGGCACTCAACAGCCATTCCAAACACTGTTGCTCCTGCAGGAATGACTCTGCCCGTTTGGGAAGGAGTGGAATGAGGCTCTTCAGGATTCTTTTGGGAGATTGCACATGTCAGTCACCTTTAAAAGGGGAATTTCACCATTTTTTGAATCATGACTCAAAGGATTTGTACAATTAAATCATTAAGATGCATATAAAGTATTTCAGAGCAGCAAGTGGTGACGACAGGAACCACATGTCTGCAGTGTTTATTGCCTGTAAAAGCTCATTTTTGAGACCAGATTGTGACTTAAGATATTTTGTAATCCATTCATGGTGGATCTACATCCATTTTACCATCAACAGCCTTACTCATAGATACTCAGAAGAGTAGGTTCACTAGTCATTCTGAATAGTTAATAAGAAGGCTGTATTTGTACAGTAGACACTGCAACTTCTGGTTCCCATCACTACCATGGTAAGAAATCCAAGGTGGTAAGTTTCTATACAATTAATTGTTACATACCAAACCACTCTGAATTACTTTGTTTACATCCCAAAGACTGCGTTTTGGAGATAGTTGGAAGAACCTGTGGAATTCCCGTTTACCTACAGCTTCAGAGTCTGGTGTATTATTTTAAATAGCTCAGTATCCAATATACTGATGCTAAACTGTGCTCTTTCATTTACCCTGCTTTCAAGTGGTCTCGCTTTTATTGGAAAATCAGTTTCTTGCCAGCAGGTTCCATATGACATATCTTTCGAGCTCAGATGGTAAAGTCAGGTAGACTGAAATGCTTGACATGGCATGAACTGGACAGGTTGTGACAGCAATGCTATTTTCATCATGATGGCCAAGGTAAGCCATGCTAAAGCAAATGTGGAATATGTTCAACTGACCCACATGTGATTTCTGCTAAATCTGTGTGGAAAGACGCCTGTTAAAGAGATCAAAACCAGCAGATGAAAACTAATAAACTACAATGTTTGTGTTTTGTTTACCACTGACATATCTTCCTGCTTTCAGGTGAACAGATACTCTTTGGAGAAAACTTGATGCAATTTGCACCTGAAATGAGCATTACATTCAATGTTGTTCACAAATGTTATTACCATAGATAAACACAAGATGGCACTGTTGGATAAATTTTAAACAAGAAATAATACATTTAAAAGTTATGAATAAAATTCAATAATAAACAAAATTAAATAAATGCATTCCATTGAGGACATATGGTGGCAAAGCAACTGGCAAATTCTAGTCTCATTAAACTCCTGTCAAAAGCACGGTCATAAGGCCTTGAATGTGGATGATTAAGAAGTCTTTAAATAAGAGTTGCACATTTTCTCTTGTAACCAATCATCACTGTATCTCCTAAATGTTAGTGAGGTTGGCAAAGTGAAATAAATCTGTGTTCAGAGATACCCAGTGCAGGAATCTGCATCCTGTTTATTTGATGTCTAACCACTGACTGAAGCTGAAGGCTTTCAGATTACCAGCACTGCTGTAATGGAACAAGACAACAAATTCTTACTGTCAAGACATGTAAACTAAGTACAACTGCTTACGGGTGGCGGAAGGAGCAGGTGCTTCCAGGCATGAATCAAACTTTCAATGATCCCCTCCCCGAGCAGTCCAGCATCCACAGTTTCTGTCACAACCAGAGAGACCCTTCCAAAAAGAAACATGGACAAATTTCAAAGTAAACAGCTGCGCCCTCAAAGGACTTCACAGCAGTTTCATGAAATGATTCAGAGTAAGAACATTTTCAGCTAGAAGTTCGAAAACAACTTAGGAAATACACTTTTAAATAAGTAAGCAGTTTTACATTTAAATAAAAAGGCAAATGTTTAAATAAGCACACTTTTATACATACTTTATAACAAGTTCACTTTTAAATAAGTGAGCGACTAGGTACGCTCTTAAGTATATCGGCATAGATAAGACACTTAAAATATGTTTACAAGTACACATTTAAATACACTTTAAAATTCTGCAATGATGTACTTTTAAATAGGTAAATAAGTAAATACCCTTAAACAAGTAAGCAAGTCAGTGCACTCTAAGTAAACAAGTAAACTTTTCAATAGGTAACTGAGAATGCACACTTCTTAAAAAGTGTGCAAGTACACTCTCAAGTACACTTTAAAATTTAGTGATAAGTTCACTTAAGTAAGTAAGTACATTTAAATAAGTGCACTTAAGTGAATATGTAAATATGCTGAGTTAGTAACTATACTATTATTAGGGCTGGGCGATATAGACCAAAATCATATTTCAGTATTTTTAGACTGAATGGCGATACACGATACATGGGCTGAATTTGTGCACACAGGGAGGGGGTGGGGGGGATGGCAAGGTTGTCCTGTAGTCCGCACAGCTTTTTGCACACTGGCACAGCTTCACGGAAGAAACGTGTTATGTATTTTAATGCAACATCAAACTATAATCGATATAAACGGTATTGTCCCATCCTATATGTCAGCTACAAAATATATTGTTCTGTCTTATAAACTGATATACCGCTTAGGCATAACTATTATGCAAGTACAATTTCAAATAAGTAAATAGATGTTTAAGCTCCAAAAAAAAAACTTCAGAAAATGTTATTTATGTATAAATACTGAAGAGTTACCTGTTTGGAATATCTTTTGGAATTTCCATCTCCAGTGATTTCATGTGTAGAATCTTGATGCTATCCGCCATGCCATTGGCCGAGACCACCTCACATGCCAGCTCATACATAGTCTTCGACAGCTCGCATGCATAGACTTCACTAGCTCCTGCTTTCTTTGCACACATCCTGAGATAGACAGAATACACATGCTGAATACAAACACCAAATATATTACAGAATACAAAGCTGAAAACAAACACCAGATATATTACAGAAAGCAAAAAGAAAGCCCATTCCAAAAACAATGCGGAAAACAAATCCCACTTATTTTACTGCACTGTTGTCTGCTGTTTTTTCAGTTCCTCTCTTAACATATGGGTGTGATGAGAAGAAGAAAAAGTTCGAGCTGATCTGAGTCAGCTTCTTCATCGTATCTTACCCCAGAATGCCTGTGCCTGTTCCTATGTCCAGAACTGTACTGCAGCCCTCCTGTACCGCCCGCTGAATGGCAAGCTGGTACTTGCGGTTTCGCCCATGGTCGTTGAGCATTAAGAAATGCCAGCGCTCCACCAACCAGTTAGCCACACGGTAGAAATTCTCCTTCGCCTCTGGGAAATCTGGCCTTAGCTTGAGGGCTTTGTGGAAATGTGCTGCTGCCTCGTCCCTAAAACCCATTCTGAAATGAGAGAAACTGAATTACACAAGCACTTCCACAGAAGTTTCACCACAGATAAAGAACAGCTTTTAGCAGTAACTGAATAATAAGCCTTAAAGTCCTAAAGGGAATTCTGCATTTTTGTCTGCATAACTAAAGGATTAAAGTGCAAACAAAATCATGCCGTTTGATGCAAAAAGCCTCCATTCAGAAGATGCATACTGAGTCAGTATTGTTCTGAATGGTGGTGATAGTAACCAGACGTCTAAAATGCTGAAATGTCTCTGAAAGCTTCTGTACAGAGTTTTATGACATAGGTTGTTTACAAATATGCCACAAAAAAGGTTTTGGCCTAAAACATGTTTTCCCCCCAATACCATTACCATTATCAACATTACAAATAAAAATGCAGAAGAAACTTTTAAGGCTCACCGGTGATTATGGATTGTAAGCAAAATGGCTATATTTGTGTTGTAGACATTCCTGGTTCCTATTACCACCACTGTCCTATTACCAACAGATCTGTCATGAAGTTTCACTACAGTCAAGCAATTAATTCTTTGACATCTGAGACCCTGTTGGTTTCAATCAATCAATCGATCGATCTTTATTTTCACTCAGAAATACATTGAGAGTGACCCTCATACTCAATTTAGCTGAGCATTTACATCTTTAGGGACTGAAAAAAAGGTGAATTAAATCAAACACTACATTGAACAAATTGCCAATAAACTCAAACTAAATAAAAAGGAAACTGGATTGTTATATGAACAACAATCCTGCAGTTTAAGGGACTTTCTTTAAATGATGAGTAATTGATGCTATGGATGAATTTGCAAAAGGCAAAGCGGCCAAGCGATCACATTTGAGTCAGGATGCAAAGCATAGTAAGCAGTACCTGAAGAGATGTTCTCCCATGCTGTTGACAACCACCTCATCAGTAGGAAACAACTCCAGAGCTTGCTCGTAGCAGTCAAAGAGGTCCTGAATGCGTCCAAGAGAGTCCAGCTCATCAGCCCACTTGAAGAGAGTGAATCTGAAGGATTCCTGTTAAACCAAGCAAAGAAGCATGATGTACCGCAGCCTTGCTTTGAAGAAAACCACTGCATGACCTCATCAGCCTCTGCTGAACAACTACAATACTTCTCTGAGGAAACATCACTGAACCTAAGACGAAAGAAGCATGGAGGAATTAAGTGAGAAGAAGACATTCTGCTTACTCTGGCAAAATCCTTTAAGACCGGGGCCAGGTTTAGGACAAGAAGGTAGTGGACAAAAGCAGTGCCATAGTCTTGCTGAAACAGGCATTGCTGGGCACTTTCCAGAGACCTTGAAATGAGCTCATTTCGAGCAGGATCTTCCCTTGGTTCCCTCGGGCCTCTTCTAGGGCGCCTTGCCCTCTTCGATCTTGCCATTTCATTGGGCATTTTGGACCTGAACAGCACAAATAGTTAACAAGCTAGAACATGGTTATTTTATACTAATTAATCAAGTGGTCTTGCAGGTTCAGGTCTCAATTCTAACCAAGAAAAATTTTACTGTCTGTTTAAGGAAAGTAATTTGCATCTGTGCATACAGTAAAGACTTCTAGAAATATTACCCCATATCTATCTATCTGGATTGCAAACTACATGGCACTTATTTTACTTTAAACAGTATGAGATTAGGCCACTCATAAACACAACTCTGGGGTACATACTAACAATATTAGTAATCTCCAGACATTAGAGATGTGTTGGTGCTGCAATGCCCTGTCTGTTTACTGTGTCTAATGTCTGTTTAATTTATCATATTTATTGTATTGTTTTCTAGTTTAATTATTTGTTTGCACACTTATGTCTGCACGTTTGCACTTTGTACTCTTTTGTTCCATGCTGCACCTGGAGGAACGTAATTTCACTCCACTGTGTACCTGTACAATAAAAGCCTCCTGACTTGACTTGAATATTACTATTACCGAATAGTAGTTCTATTGCATGGATTAAGGCCTAAATAAGACTAAATTTCAGTGTCCACTGCAAATTAAATACAATTAAATCCATGAATATGCATTTTAGACTAGGATTAGGCTTAATCTAGATGTGGACATTAATATCCCTAATGTCGGTTTCAAAAACTCAACACAGTTTTACGTAAAAATCTGTTTTACTGTGAAATGGAGTGCCTAAGGTGAAGTCTCTGTCCTTTCAGCTGGACCCATCAAAGAGAGCTGCTCGGGTTCCTTTTTGTGGAGGACACAGGCTGGGTTTGGTTCCTGTGTTTAAAGACAGACAAGCAGGACACAGCAATTTAACACACTTAACGTTCCATTTAGGCTGCAAATAATTACTTAATTCCCCACACTAAAAATCTCCCAAAAAATTAATGATGAAAAAACAACAAGAACAATCAAAAACAACATCTGATGTTATATGGTGTGGATGGTGTTGGACACCACTGACTTACCAAGAGNCTCTCATGAGTGCAGTGTAATATCAATATCTAAGCATTATTAAAGCATAATAATACTAAATGCCTTCAAAACTTCCGCCTGATAAAATTGTTAATATTCAGGGGGACTGTTATAAAATACTCAGTTTTTGGGATGTAAACCAGACGCCTTAATTATTTAATCGCGTTAAAACGTACAGCACAGAAACGTATTGCATAAAGTGGTTGGCTAAGAATATTGTTTTAGGATCATTTTGAGAAAAGCTCTTGCAGGTTAGACATTACATATAAAACCCAGGAGACACGTTCACTGGCCGTTTTCAGAGGTAAATACTCTACAACGTACCACTCTGCATGGATTATGCAGAAACCCCACCTTTAAGAGTCTTTGTATATGGCAAATTTAAAAACAAACTTAGAGAAACTGAGGTTAAAAAAAAAACTAACTAGAACAAGCATCCAGCGCCTTCAGTTAACGTTACCCCCACGATAGCCGCAATGCTAAAGCTAACAAACGCAAGACTCGCAGGCGCTTTAACACCCGCAGTATAGCAAATGCTCACATACCTCCCATTACCATCAGGTTGGCAAAAGTAAAAAAAATGCTAGCTACGACACGTAACATTAACCACCTAACGCTTGAATGCACTGTGCATTAGCCTGTTCGGCTAACGTCCAAGAGCACCTGCCCACCGCATAAATAATACCGGGTGGAAAACGATAACGAAACAAGGTTCCGCTTAAGATTAAACCGCATGACGTCAACACACTACCACGAATCCCGCTTCAGTCTGACAGTGAGCGACTGTTTGGACGGCACCCTATCTTTATTTTATTTTATGTTATTTCTGAAAGGCTTTTTTGTTTGTTCGTATGCCGTAACTCGAACATATATGTTTAGACACAAGGCATGGTGTATGTGTAGAAGTCCGTGTCTACTGGAAACACTTTTATTCCCTTCCAACAGCTTCCCGTCTCGTCCGCTGTTGCTAGTAAGTTCATCCACAGGACTTTGGGACTTTGGAAGCAGCTAACGGCACGAACTGAACTAAAAAAGAGGCTCATGCAGATTTTTAACATCCGTTTTTCGTTTTAGCCCGTTCAGCTCGTTTGCAGCTTTGCCACAGGACACGGGCCACTTGCTTGTTTGTGGCTAAACTGAAATTCACAAAGCTCCGCTAAAAAAATGGGACTGCACCCTTTGGAGTTCAGCGAGTGCTACCTGGACAGTCCGAGTTTCAGGGAGAAAATTAAGGCTCATGAAGCGGAGCTGGACAAAACCAACAGGTTTATTAAAGAGCTGTATAAAGATGGAAAGAACCTCATCAATGCGACGAAACGTAAGTTGTAAACCCCTTTTCTGTCCGTGTGGTAGCTCATTTCATTGGTGTACAAGTGAGACAGTCTGTGTAGTGTAGGGGCTGAGCAGTAAAGCTGGTAAAGCTGCATGTGTCCTAAATTCTGCACTCCTCCTAAGAATGGATCATATGTCCAAAGTCGAGAAATCTTCCCCGTCAAGGTCATTTAAACCTTTCTATTTAGATTATTTAGAAGCAGGACACTAGAAGAAGAGCAAGAAGAAGGTTCTCCAACCTCAGTGTGTAGCCACAGCCTTAAAATGGTGTCCACATGATCTTTATCTCGAACTTTTGACCTGTGATCAGTGGTGGGTGGAAAGAGGATCCTAAAATACACTATAAACCTAAGGATCAGCGCTAGTCTGCCAGTGAAATAGTGACCCCAGTAATAGTACAACTAAAACTTCAGGGAAATTGTGCTATTGTAGTGCACACTTAAAAACAGATTGTTCTTTAGTAAAGGCAGTGGTTCTATTTAGAACCCTGAGATCTACATGGAATATTACATTTTGTGCTTAAATCGCTCTTCAGATTGTTGGCGAATGTGTTCTATACGGTTCTGTGTATATAGAACCATTTAGAAAATGGTTCAGGACCAAAAGAAGGTGCTTCTGTTTTAACTTGACATCATTATAATAATAATAGAACCCTATTTGATGCTACCATTTTCAAAAAACCCAAATGCTCTGCTCCTCCAGAGACCAACAGATATGGTGGTCAGATCTAAACATCTGTTCTGTTTAGGTGCCATATAGGATCAGGTTCTCTGTGTCTTTCTGTCTCTCGCTTTCTCTCTTAAGATGTGTGTGTGAGATGTGTATATAATGTGTGTGTGTGTGTGTGTGTGTGTATAAATATATATTTTTTCTGGTGTGTTGTTATATATACATACATACACGTGTGTGTTGGTGTGTGTGTGTATGTGTATGTATGTATATATATATATATATATATATATATAT
>JAVGWN010003205.1:0-10471 GCA_034552555.1 Semaprochilodus insignis | reverse complement strand
GGAATTTGGGAGACGTGTTTCCAGTAGTGTATAGAATAAAACAGAACTGCTCATTTTGGTCCAACACAAACCCAGAAACTGTACAACTAGAGGAACTGATCATTTTCAGGTGGTCTCTTCAATTTTTCCAGAACTGTATATCAAATGTACAGTAATCCAGTTCATCCTCTTTTAGGATTTCAGATCCTGCCACCGATGCTCCTGTGGCTAGGAACAATGTATGTTACATCTTTGATACGGCGATATTTATTAATTTGTCTGGGTTTAAAAGAGTTCCTCACAGAGAGTAGTAATTCTCTTCTGTGTGTAATTAGATTATGGGGTGTATTTCAATTACTGTGAATTTTTTTCTCCCCTCATATTTGTAACAAATTTTCTGTTTTTGCTGCTTTTCTACATATTCACGTTTCACTAATGTTCACTAATGTGTTTGTGTATAGTGTGGTGTTTCTAAATACCAGTGCTAAAGATTAATTTCTGTTTTGCGGAAATGAAATGGATAATAAAGTATTATTCTATAACTGAATGTGTTTTTTCATGTGCATATACAATGGTAAACTGTGTATTTCTACAGTTCCAGACTGTAGTCCATCTGTTTCTCTTTCTCTGTATACTGTATTACCCTGTTCTTCAATGGTCAGGACCCCCACAGGACCACCACAGAGCAGGTATTATGTGGGTGGTGGATCATTCTCAGCACTGCAGTGACACTGACGTGGTGGTGGTGAGAGTGGATCATACAGAGCAGTGCTGCTGGAAGCCTCAGTGTCACTGCTGGACTGAGAATCGCCCATAAAGCAAAACTATCCAGCCAGCAGCGTCCTGTGGGCAGCCAGGAACCACTTAGCATATGTGTTGTTCAGCAGGGTCGTTAGTGCTACTGATGTGAACTGACGAATCATAGCGCAGGAGGCGGGGTTTTGTCGGAGTACGGGTGGGATTTAAACAGTAGGTCGTAGTAGATCTAGTGTGAAGCCCTTGCGGTCCAGATGTAGGCGCTAATTCTGTAACCGTCCGTCCACAGCAAGTTAAGGGAATAAGAATCACGATGCTGTTCTGATCAACAGCCCGGGTCCTGAGTTTTCATCAGATCCAATTCCTATCGTTTCCAGCATTCCTTGGAGAGGCTGCTCCAGACACACCTCAGAGCTTCCACGGAGATGCTGATGGAGAATCAGGAGCTGCACTGCTGAAGGTATAAGGAGCTCTTTAACACCTCACACAGTGTGCATTGTGACACTCCGCACGATGTAAACATGTAAACGTGGACAGATACAGCCATTGTCCAGACTTTGCCAACAGTATTCCTGAAACAGCATGGACCAGCCAAACCAGCCTATGTTGTGTTTTGGATGCTGGGAATCTGGGTGCAGTGTAGACCAGCACAGAAAATCTTAAACCATGCTGGTTGTAACGGTCACTTTAAGGCTAGGTGCAGTGCACATGTGTGTGGGGGGGCTCAAATTGAATGATAGAGAGAAAGTAGGGGAAAACACGGGAGAGGATGTGTGCATGGTGAACTGTTCTAGGTTGTAGCCTGGGTTCTCCAACTGCTGTTATCTGGGAACTTGTGACGAGCAAAGTCTCAGTGCTCTCATGCTTATTAAACTGTCTCCGAAGCCCCCTTACGACATGTTTCCTGCGTGTCTCTCCATGGAAGTATCCAAACTAGCAAGTATCCACCTCTCCGAGAGAGCACCACGCTACTTCCATTTGTTACATGGTCTAAGATGGTTTTCCCTTACTAGGGACGTAACAATAAGTGAGCGTCTGCGCCTGTGTTTATGGTTGGTAGAAATATCCGGGCTGTGTACGTGCGTAGGGAATTTCATTTGTTAAATCCTATATGTTATCCTACTATATGAGGAGCCCTTGTTGTAGTTGTAGGAATTTAGAATTCTTTAGAACCATTGGCCATTTGTGTTTGCTCACATTGGAATTTGACATCCACATTGAACCCATCTGTGCAGTGACTTTAAGATGTCTGGAAGAAAGCAAAACTCAGTCAGTAGAGTGTGACATGCCCTTTTCAACTTGCTCTGGATGGCCTTCGGGAAACCAGAGATACGGACTCTGGAATGCCACAAATTTGTATCCTGCTTGGGCACACCCTAGGCGGAGGCCTTGCAGAGACCTAGACGGTCATCACCTGCAATGGAGGTCTGGAGAGCCAGAGAAGTTTAGATGCCTGAAAATAGAGCGAACAAATCTGAGACCTGATCTTTGAAGCATTGTAGGTCAGCAGAGAGATGTTAGGATTAAGCCACAGTTCGAAGCCACAGCTCTGGATTTCTTTGCCCTGACCTTCAGGAAACCGGAGACACATGGAATAACCAGACTCTTCACCAGTTGTCTTTCATGAAGTGTTCGTGTTGTTAGTGTCATAATCACGTGATCAGCAACTAGCCAACGTTTGAGCTTGAATTTTCTAGCCAGTGTAACTCGTAGTGCAGCTGCCTTTGTTTGCATTTCAGAGATCTTGAGCTTGTATTCCGATGACTTCTTTTTGCACCCCCAGAAATGAATGGAGAATTGAAATGTGTGTCTGGACACCATTTCCAACAACAGGAATGTGAGTAGAGGCTAAATGTGAGAACATGGCATCCAGAAGAAGCTCCAGCACTCAGCCAGCATCATCTACTCATCACCTCACAGACGACTGAAGAAAAACCCCAGGAAGAAGTTCAGAAACCTGCCATGCTCGGTGTGTGGGAAAAGATTTCCCAACAGAGTTATTCCCAAAGACACCAGCGCCTTCACACAGGAGAGAAACCTTATCAGTGCTCTGATTGTGGGAAGAGTTTAACCCAGAACAGTAACCTCAGAACACCTCAGCGCAGTCACACTGGAGAAGCTCAGACTGTGGGCGGAGCTTCAGGCATTTGAGTGGTTTACAAAGACATCTTTGCGTTAAGAAAGGGGAAGAAACTCATGACATCAGTTCCCCTGCCTTATCTTTAAAGTCCTCTGTAGAGTGTGCTTGTACCTCCACAAGCACAAGTAACAGATGTGGTTGGATTTGGCATGTACTGGACAAGTTTTTGGATGTAGGCCACATCAATGTTCAGCCACCCGTGCATCAGAGAATTTCCTCGTTGGGTCAGATTTGGTGGATGCCTTCCTTGGCGTTTTACTGGTCGCTCCAGGTAGTTCCACAGATTTCCGAGGGCATTCAAATCTGGGGATTTTGCGGGCGAGTCCAGATGTGTGAATGCTCCTGAATGTTCATCATGCCAATCAGTCACATCTGCAGCCCTGTGAACACAAGAACTGTCATCTTGGAATACAGGGATGAGCTAATGGCAAAACCTGCTTGTCCAGCAGGTAGTTGTAGGCACTGTGGTCCAAATTTACTGTCACCTCATCCAAAGGACCCTGTTTCCACCTAATTAAAACACCTCCAGAACACCACAGAGGGGACTCTTTTTAATCCAGGGACTTTATTTTTTTATTTGTTTGTGTTATATGGAATCAAGAGGAGAAAACAGAAAGTATCTCAAATAACACAAACGTGATGATGTCTTAGACTGTGTTCAGACTGCAGGCAAATCGGATTTGTTTCTCAGATCTGATCTTTTGATATGACTCTCCGCACTGTTATTTACAAGTGATCGGATCGGATTTGGGCGTCCAGGCATCACCAATCTATCTGCATGGGTTGCTGTGATAACAACATAGGCTTCAGTAACTACGTAGCCACACTGGTGTCTTGGCTTTCATACACGTAAATAGGAGAGACCAGGTGCATCATTTCACCCTCCGAACAGTCAAATATCAGAGCTCTTTGGTGCTGTTCTTGAATCCCAGCACTTCCATTACTGTGGATTTGACATTGTTGTTTGACGCATCGTGAGTGACGCAAAACACACTTTGAAATCTGATCTGAGCGGCCAGAGTGTCCAAACTGAGATGCATCCTGTGTGTTTGCTGCTTGACCTTGTTCTTATGAACCAGACGCTCACTGTATCTGCCAGTAAAGCTAGAACCCACCCTTCTGTTCCTCACTAAGAACCTGCTGTACATGTGGAGATGCTGATTTAAGAAGAAACTGGAGTGGGCTCTTATTTATTTCCAGAGCTGTATGTTACCAGCCCACTGCACACTCCTACTTCCACCTGGAGTGCTGGTCCATGGACTATAGAGGAGTGCTTCATGGCCTAAGAGTGGTCCTTGGCCCACAGGTCGAGAAACCCTAGTCTAGATGATATGAAGTATGAATAAAGAGTTTATTATACAGTCGTAGGTTCTACGGAGGTGAGTGAATGACTTTTTGGGCCAATAGGCGGAGCCACCGAATCGCAGGGCACGCGGCGGTGAAGTGCCGGAATACGGGTGGGGCTTAAATGAGAACCCGGTGATCACGTGTTTCCAATCCCAGCGCAGTCCAGGTAGGGGCGCTCGTTCTTCCACAGCGGTTTCTCAACGTCCAAAAACACCTTCAAGAACGAGGTAGAAGATCCCACTCACGGCTCCGGGAAGTTCTTGCTTCATATCTCCTGGCTGAACTCCTCTCCCCCCGGTATCTGAAGTCCCTGCGGCCCTACCGGCTGTCTCAAACCGGGAGAGCAGGAGGAGCTGCTTCAGACACACCTCAGAGCTGCTGCTGCTGGAGCTGGAGAATCAGGAGCGGCACTGCTGTGGGTAAGGAGGTCCTCAGCACCTTAGAGGTGTTTGCTTTTTGAGATTTAACCTCAGGTTTTGGGGTTTTGGGACGATGAAAATATTTAATTTCCTAGTTAAACGCTGATCGTGTCTATCCTGTTAATGTTATTATTATATAAAGGACTTTGTACAGCCTCATGAGTGAGTATCCATGTTTATGTTGGTGTTTAACTTCTAGCAGGAATTGAAGCAAATTTTGGCACGCAGGCAGGGTTGCCAGATTGCTTCAGTTATTTCCAGCTAAAAAAAAATGTGCAAAATCTACCAAACTGCATGAAACTCCACCAAAATGTATAAAAACAGTAGAAGATCGGCATTTTGTGCATGTTTTCCCTTGCCAGATACAACTAAAATCTGTCAAATGTTGTGGGAAACTACCCAATCTGGCAACCCTGCACCCCTGGGTTGTAGGTTTTCATTCCACCAGCAGAAGCTCACCTGCTGAAGACTGAGACCAACCAAGTAGAAGAAGGTGAGTTCCTGAATGAAGAGCACCAGCCCTGTGTAGAGTTTATACAATTCTCAGATTTTATTTTTATTTGGTTTTTTTTTTTTTTGTTTCATGTTGAAAATTATTAAAATATCAAACAAGTAAAAAGGAATAATTTAGTTTGAGCTGTCGTTTTTAATATTACAATGGATGCTGTGATCACAGGTATGGGATAACAGTAGAACCAAACTCGGTTCATCTTTCCTTCAGCTTTCCTTCAAGAATGGTTAGTTTTACATTCAGCATTTTTTAATTTAGTTTTCCTGTTTTTTGAAAACTGTATTTTCACCTCTAGTTTAAGTTACAGTTTTAGTTAACTATAAGAACCCTGACTGTTCGAGGATAACAGTGAATGTTGTTGCCGCTTGTTAAGACATGACATAACTACCTTGACATCTGGGTTGTAGCCTATACTGGCTGAGATTCTCATTTTTGAATAGATCTGGATCCGTAGAACTACTCGGTTATCATTTTACCTCTTTCCTTGTGATGGGAAAGAGAAGAGGAATTGGCTGTAATTGATTAAAATTCATAAAACAGTGAAGAAGGATGAAGTTTGGTGCCCCTGGACTCTAATGTTAGCTAAGCTAGCTAACGTTAGCACCCAGGCAAACTGACTTTTCGTGGATACCTTTGATGTAGTTATGGTTTTACGGGGTAGTGGGTTTTACAGGACGTTTCTTGGTCATGTTACGTTTGATGAAAAATTCATGCTTTCATCCTGATTATTCCACTTTCCCATATTCATCCCTGGAGAACGTGCAGGGATCCCTCTCAGGGACTGGCGACTACTGATTGGTCATTGTTCTAAAGCAGAAGATTAATTAATATATTAATTAATATATTTTGTTCTGCATTTCACATTGATACATAGTTTTTTCTTCCGCCAGAAATGAATGGCGTCCCGTCCCCAGTGCTGTCCTTCTCTTAGTGTCCAGTTGCCTGCACACTCTGAATTTCCCTCCACAAACGCATCAGGAAATGCCACCACCTGAATGTGCAAACATGGAATCCAGAAGAACCTCCAAAACTCAACAAGCATCCTCTAACGCATCTCGCTGTCGAAAGAGAAGTACCACCAAACCGAGGGGAACCCTTCAGTGCTCAGAGTGCGGAAAGAGCTTCAACCATCTAGGCCACCTGAAACAACATCAGCGCATTCACACAGGAGAGAAACCGTTTCAGTGCTCAGTGTGTGGGCGGAGCTTCAACCATCCGAGTACTCTCCAAACGCACCAGCGTCTTCATACCGGAGAGAAACCGTATCAGTGCTCCGAGTGCGGGAACAGTTTTAATAGTCAGAATAACCTCCAGCGGCACCAGCGCATTCACACGGGAGAGAAGCCACACGACTGCTCAGAGTGCGGGAAGAGCTTCACTCAGCGCGCTCACCTGAAACAACACCAGCGCGTTCACACCGGAGAGAAACCGTATCAGTGCTCAGAGTGCGGCAAGGGATTCACTCAGCACAGTAACCTCAGAACACACCAGCGCACGCACACGGGAGAGAAGCCGTACGACTGCTCGGAGTGCGGGAACAGTTTCGGTGATAGATGTGCCCTCCAGAGACACCAGCAGATCCACACCGGAGAGAAACAGTATTACTGCTCAGAGTGTGGGCGGAGCTTCAGGCATTCAAGCACTTTAAAGACACATAAGTGCGTTTAGCTTACTCATGGGGTTTGTGAGCCCTGCGAGACCTGTTCAAGGGGTTCCCTGCCTTCTACTTGATGAGCTCTGGGATGAGACCCAGAAGGATAAGGAGTTTATAGAATGAATGAACGAATCATTGAATGGCATTTGTGAAGGCAGTGATTCTCATAATTCTATTAGGTTACTGTAACCTGTATTTTTCCTATTTGAATGTCCTCTGGTGAGGGTAGACGTTAATATCGTGAGAGAGCAGTGTTGACTTTCCTGCTCTTGAATGATTTATGTTCCTAGGTCTTCAGCTGCAAGTAAAAGTAAGTGAATCCTTGGGAATTTCCAAATGTCAGTATCAAATGAGGTCTGATCGTTATCAAAGTCACAATTATAGACATGTTGTGCTGGTGTGAGTGGATCAGACACAGCAGTGCTGCTGGAGTGTTTAAACACCGTGTCCACTCACTGTCCACTCTATTACACACTTCTACCTTGCTGGTCCACCTTGTAGATTGACAGTCAGAGACGATAGCTCATCTGCTGCTGCACAGTGCAGTGTTAGTCATCCTCTAGTCCTTCATCAGTGGTCACAGGACGCTGCCCACAAGGCGCTGCCCACGGGACGCTATTGGCTGGATAGTTTTGGTTGGTGGGTGATTCTCAATCCAGCAGTGACACTGAGGTGTCCAGCAGCACTGCTGTGTCTGATCCACTCACACCAGCTCAACGCCAGTGTCACTGCTCTGCTGAGAATGATCCACCACCCACATAATACCTGCTCTGTGGTGGTCCTGTGGGGGTCCTGACCATTGAAGAATAGAGTAATACAGTATACAGAGAAACAGATGGACTACAGTCTGGAACTGTACAACTACACAGTGCTCCTATATGGTCAGTGGAGCTGATAAATTGACGGTGAATGTAGATGTACTAGGATGGCCATACCTATAAATATATACTTTTATAACAGGAAGCTAGAAAATAGAGAATATGTGTCTCATATGAAAACATATGCATATATATATATGTATGTGTGTGTGTGTGTGTGTGTGTGTATGTATGTATATGCATATGTTTTCATATATGACATATATTCTCTATTTTCTAGCTTCCTGTTATAAAAGTTTTTTGGTTGTCCACATTTGGAGTGTAAATACCACAGTACTTATAAAATATATTTCGTTTTTGTCAAACTTTTTAAAATAAGAATATTTATAAATACGGCTTCCTTGTTTTTCCACATATTTCTACATAACAAACCTGAAAAAAAGCCATTTTTGAAATATTGATTAAAAGATCCTTTACCATTCAGTAAAGAAAGTCAATCTTTGACTAATTTCAGTATTTATTTTCCGGCATTTCCTCAAATTCATTGTGCATATAATCATTCAAACTATTAAAAGGACAACAGCTGAAACCCGTGTGGGCTGAGAAAAACAAAAATTAATGGAAATGATGCCGTAACAGGGTTGAAATTAGAGTAACAGGATTGACTGGAGAACTTAATTTTGACAGAAATATGACAAATAATTATTCAGGCCCACAGAAATGTTAATAATACTTTAATAATATTTCTCTTTCCTGTATTAGCGCTCCGTAGACCTAATAACAACGATCTGAACATGATTTTAACACAGTTCATTTACAGTTACTAATTAAATGTAACTAATAATTCCATCCTGGTGGTTGTAGTTGCAACGTTAACATGTTTACAAGTTACTAAGACTTTCTGGTGGCAATAAATGAAAAGCATGGCAATTAATATTCTGGAAACTTGGAAATTAATATTTTACCATGTAGATTTTGCTAAATTATATGTACACAGTTAATTGTACTAGATGATTGATTGCTCCTTCTGAGTGAACTCTAAATATTGTAATACGGTTACAGGAATATAGATGCTAACTGTGGGAAGTAATGTTACTGTTGAACTCCACACATGACCACATGATATTAATTCTATAACTCGTTTATCTCATTCTGGTTATTTGGGTAACAGGGTTGTGCTGGTTAGAGTGACACACTCAGTCAAGGCTGAAAAGCGAGGACTCACTTTTGATCTACCTGTGGTGTTAGCAAATGACTTGGGATGATGTCATTTCCTGTGAGTTTGGTGACACAATGTATTTTCTCTTCCTCTGCCATGATAAACAGGCTTCGGTAACAGGGTTAGGTGGATGTTGTGGGACACAGCTTTAGTGCATAATTACTT
The DNA here is from genome assembly GCA_034552555.1 of Semaprochilodus insignis. Lineage (NCBI taxonomy): Eukaryota > Metazoa > Chordata > Actinopteri > Characiformes > Prochilodontidae > Semaprochilodus > Semaprochilodus insignis. Next base: position 1,463 of record JAVGWN010003205.1, on the reverse strand, counting down.
TAGATGATTAAACTAATTACCTTAACAATAACAACAGACATATATCAGCAACACCGTACCAAAAAACAGTAGATATAAAATTTCCTCTAACTCTGATATGTGATATGAAAGTTCCGGAAGGTGGGACAAGAGAACAGTGCCATGTTTGAGGTGGAGTTGTTTGACACAACTCTATTTACACCACATCTCAGGACGAGCATGATTTGCAGGTAGTGCATGTTTTAGAATCCTGTACATGGATTCATTGGAATTTCATGGGTGGGACGGAAAATGTCCTCCAATTCTGGAATGTCCAATTTTCAATAAGGTTCTATATAGAACCATGTATATAACGCATTCTCCTTCAATCCACAGAACCCTTTCACCAGGCAGAGAGCCACTTAAACACAGAATGTGAGGTGGGGTTTGTCAGAATACAGCAGAACCCTTTTGGTGCTATATAGAACCATCTTCAAAATGGTTCCTTCAAGAACCCAAATGCAACACATTCCCTATCAGTCTGAAGATCCATTTCACCATACAGAGAAGCATTTAACCATGGAATAGTTCTGTATGGAACGCATTTTTCTCAACAGAACCATTGCCTTAACCCGAGAACCCTGGAAGAACCCTCTTTATTTTGGGATTGTGCACCAATGGTAAAATGGCTTGTGGGAATATGACCCAGGTTCCAGCTCCAAGTGGGGGCGCTAATTCCATAGCCGTGGTTTTCCAGCCTCAATAACGCGAAGGAGAAGAAGATCCCGCTCACAACTTAGTCTAAATCTCTCGAAAGGTTCTGCTGTTCTCTTTCCCGACTCAAGTTCTGTCCCTCATTCACAGGAAGCTGGTTTCCCTGCCATCCTACCGGCTGTCCCAAAACCGGAGGAGCCGGAGAAGCTGCTCCAAACCCCAAATACACCTCAGAGCTTCCACAGAGCTGCTGCAGTGCTGAAGGTAAGGAGCTCCTCAGCACCTCAGAGAAACGGATGAAGTGACCTTCTGGGAATGCATCCTTCAGCCTCCAGAGGCTGCTGCGTAATGCTGGTCCTGTATCAGAGTGATATTGATCTGACGCCAGTGATGCTGGACGGTTCAGCTCTGACGTTGGCCACGATGACGCTAAATATATACACGTGTTTATAGTTGGTCGCGAGATGAAATCGGCAGCTCGCGACGTTTATAATACATAGTACTGAATCTGCACTGATTTAGAGCGCGAGATAACACGGTGAGGTCTCGCGCGTCCTGCGCCTCGCCCACGTCAGAGCACGCCCTGCCGCTCGGAAAGGGCTTGTTAATGAGCTGGTGAGTGAGGTGTGTTGGGAGCAGGGAAAGCACTGAAAGGTGCAGGGCAGTGTGCCTCCAGGACCACTGCTTCAACCCTCCTGTTATGCTCAGCTGTGAGGAGGAGCAGGGATGTTCCCGGGTCAAACTGACCGGCTGCATTTTTAACCATATATATATATATGTGTAATCAATAT